>APFE031663040.1:25720-83569 GCA_000404065.3 Pinus taeda | reverse complement strand
TGGAAAAATTTAAAAAATTTTCCAAAGTCAAAATAAGTCAAATTTTGACATGGAAGTCAAGCAGAGGATCAAGGGTGATGTGGCAAGCAATGTGGGGCCCACCACATAAAGTTTCAGCTCAAGTCAACTCAAGGTCAAACAAAGTCAAAGTCAAAGCAAAAAAGGTCAAAGTCAAACTGGGCCAGCATTGAAGTTCATAAGGCAAATCAAATTTATGAAGTTTTAACTTTGATAAAAGTTATAAGTTTGAATGTTTAAAGTTTAATGATTGGGGAGGGGACCCACCTCAGCTCCACGAAAAAATACATATTGCTTATGCCAATCGTACGGCAGTCCGTACGGAAATATTACACGGTGGGCAGCCAAAAATACGTGGTTTGCAAAGATTAACGTAGGCAGCTCAGGCATATACGTGGGCAGTCCATACGCTGGCCCACTCAGCAATTTAAAACAGCAGTTACATTGGCACATAACTCAGCTGATAATGTGGGCAGGTATCCATGCAGATTTTGGAGGCAGCCGAGCTCATTTTAACGCAAGTAATCAGCAGTCAACGCAGAAATAAACAGCAGCTATTACACAGGCAGCCATACGTATCAGCATATTCTAGTAGTTTAAACGTTGGTAAATCAGCAGCCACGTGGGCAGCATGTACAGCAGTTTATGTGCAGTCAACAGCAGTTACGTGCCAAGCTACAGCAATTAATATACTCAGACTTCAACACAGCAGTTTAACGTTGATATCTCAGGCAGTTAGAACAACAGTTATCTTCACACATGGACAGTCATATCAGCCACTTGTCATTTCATTTTTTCATTGGGATCTTCACCTGATTGCCACTTGTCATTGGAATTTGCCTTGGGATCATCTCCCATTTTCCTATTTATATGAGCCTTGGGCTCTTATTGTAACAATATAGAACGAGCTATTGGGCTGGCGGAGACTCTGCCGGATTTTGTACTCAGCATTCACATAAATAAATAAAAGTCTTTGGGGTTACTAGCTTCTCTTGTGGTGCATGCTTTGGTACATGAGGTATACCTGTGCCCTTTGATATTCATTTGATTTTCATTTGCTATCTAGTTGTTTTTCTTTGTGCATTTGCCTGAAGGCACTATTGTCTAGGGAGGAGAGATTTGCAGCTATCTCAAATCTCCTTTGGGCTTGGTATATTTTGTACACTTGTTGTAGCTTGTCCATTCTCGGTTGAATGACAAGCTCAACTTGGTCTCTATATGCCAAGTCTCTTTTTGCACTAACAATTCGTTTGCAAGTGTTTTTCTGTGTTTTCAAGGGACAGGTTGCCAGCTCTATTAGAGGGCGAGGACTTCTTCGGCGGGAATAGTCACCTCCAAGGATACCAAGGGTCCCACATGTTGTTCAAGCCAGCAAGCCCATAAGACATCAAAAAGATTTACTCAAGAGGGAGTTTCTTGAGCCCTTAGCTTAGTTTCTATTTTGAAAAGTTAAAACAAATTTTCTCCTTTTCATTTAAAAGCATTTGTTTTCATTTTGAGCATAAAAAGAAATACAAATAAAAATCTTTTCATTTCTGAAAGAGCAACATTTGAAGGCACTGGTCATTTATGTGTTTCATGCTTATCGTATGGTTAATGGCTATTGCTTATATTATGTTTTGCTTATAGATCTCAGATTAACAAATCTTATTTAACTCAAATAATTCTCCTAGAACTTTACATCTTAGCTTTAGGCTTAACTTTCCATTAGGGACCACCCCCCCTTAGCTAGCCTAGGAGATAGCTAAAACGGAGAGAGTTGGGATCAGTGTGACAGCCCCTTCTTTGAGTTCCCTGCCACCAACCACACCTTGTGGGGTTGAAGGCTTTTCTCGCTAACTGGTAGGTAGGTGCGGGCGGCAGGGTCAACAGTGACCATCCTTAAACCACCCTCCTTATACCAACATGTCAGAGAGCACATTCAACCTATTGTTGCCATGCATTTTGCACATTTTGTTATACAGTGCTCTTCTTGGACTCATACATACCCCTTCGGATTAAGGGGGGAATGTTGGACACCCAATACTCTATGGGTTGGTGTGGAATGTGAACAACCACCGGAGTCCAAGAGACGTTGGAAGATGAATCCAACAGTCATGTACAATGTATCATAAATGAACATCTTGTGAATAGTAAGGGCAATCTAATGCTTATCTTTCATATAGCTATTTGCATTCCATGTGAGTTTAACACCATTTGCAAGCAGAACTTGAGCTTCATGACATTACCTCGATAGAAGTAGCAAGATAAAAAGCAAAACCTGTTGAAAAGAAATTTGAAAAGATGTTGTGGTCAAAGGTTGAAAGAGTATATTCGGGACGAAGATTTCCCCAGTCTGCGAACATAGATAATACAAAATATGTTCCACCACATCTTCGTGAAGGAGACAAAACTAACATTGAAATGCAAAGGATGAAAGAGGGCAAGTGTAAACGTTATGGTGAAAAGTGGGACCCTAAACAGAGGTGTGCTAAAAGAAAAGAGACCAGGAACTTGTATAATTGTGAAGCAACGAATGATTCAGGCAGTGATGAATCAGGCGTAGAAGAAATCGAAGATGCCCCGGAATTCTCTCCAAAACTAGATGATGAGAGCTGAAGTGAACAAAGTTCCTTCGATATATTAATTACTCCGAAAAACTTGGAATATCAAAACATCCATAAGGATACAAATATTATATTAAAATGAATAAGAATAAGAATGAATTACAATGAGAACAAGAGGCTTGCTTATATATCAGGCAAGTGTCTCTTCATGAAGATTCATGAGTCATGTCTCATTTAGACATGCCTCTTCAACCTAATTACTAGTTGACTAATAATTATTTATGATCATTATCTTTTACAATATTTATATTATTTATATATTTTATTCGTTACATTGCCTTCTTCTTCAAAAAGCTTTTTCATCAAAGCTTGTCGATGAAAAAGGCTTGATCTCTTTTTTTGCTTCGAAAGTCTTTCTGTTTCGGAATAGTCATCCCCGTCGATACAAGTTGATATGATCTTCTTAGTGACAAACAAAATTGTCGCACTAAGAAAGGATCAGAGCATCCCAGATTTATCTTCTGTATAGCATTCTGATCATTGGAATTTTTTAACGACTTGTTAGCATAACACTGGATTGAGGTCACATCACTATTATCTGGAACATCAGTTTGTTGTTTCGGTTTTAAATGGTACATATACGTAGCTTGATTGAGTTGTCCACTCTCGTGATTCAGATGTCGATATGGAACCTTTTTGGTTTGACTTTCCCTTATTGGGCATGTGGCTTTGTTTATATTTTCTTCTGATAAAGATGTTGTTGAGTTTGTTATGGAACAATCTCTTGGGAAGTTCATTGTTTGAACTGCAACATCCAAGCGCGTCTTTTCTTCAACTTGCTTGTCTTCTTCTTGAGCTGTGACATTCACTGAATCAGTGTTTGTTGTTTTGTCATCAACTTGAATTCCTACATTTGATGCTTCTTTCTCGATAAGTTGTTGTACCTTGTTTTCTAATGATTTCTTATCCTTCTTAAGTTTCTTAATTTGCGACAATAATTTTTCGTTGTGGTTTTTAAATCGAGAAACTTCTTCATTTTTGTCAACATTGATTTTGTCAATTTCTTTTTGCATGTTTTGTAATACCTTTTTACCTTCTTGAGACATTGCTTTTGAAATATCTGAGATATCTTTGGGTGTTACTGAATTTGGTTTTGTGTAAAATCTTGGAGCGTTATTTTCTTCTTCTTGTAAGAAAATGTTAAAACTTTTTCTTAGTATTTAGAATAAAGGAATCTAGAGTTTTCATCCATGGTGATCCCAAAACAATGTTACTATCGTTAAAATATAAGGTTTTCATGGTGAACTGTGAGGTAAAAGTATAATCTCCAATATTTATGTGTAGATTGCTTATATCGTAATTTTTGCCAAAAATATTTGTTTCAACTATATTTGATTCAGGAATCACCAATTGATTAACACATTTAGAACTAACATAATTACTTCTTTCAGTAGGACTCATAGAGATTATGATGTCTCTTCCTGCGAGTGATCCTTTGATGTTAAATAGTGTGCAAACACATGTACTACGAGTTTCAGGAAACCTTTCATTACTGGTCTCCATTTTTTTCCTTGATGTTTTTACGTAAACAATATGTCAACTGGAGCTATTTTTATTATAAAATATCACTTATTTCTTCTATTTGTATTTTTCAAATATTCTCCTCTTCTTCTTTTTTTTGTTCACTCTTTTAATACTTTTTTAAATATAATAATACTAATTTTATTTATTTATTTTTATTTTTTATTTATATAATTATAAATTATATATATTATATAATTTTATTTATGTATATTATAAAATTATAATTATATAAAATTTATATATACTTTTTTGAGTCACCCACTTTTTTTTTTTTTTATATGTAACTATATAAGGCTTATATAGTATCATTTTTTATAATTATAATAATATTTTTCTCAAAAAATTTGGATGAGACGTGACTCTTGGTATGGTCACAATCTATCTTTAGATTTGAACGATTAAAATTATTTAGATCACACCTTTTTTCTCCAATGTTATCAAAATATCTTTTACTTTTAAAATACCATGGGCTATTACCATGGGTTGTTTTTAAAACCTCCTGTAAAAAGTAATATTTTTCTTTCACGTAAGAGCTTTTGTATCCTTGCTTTTTCTTTAACTTTCAAAATACCATGGGCTATTACCATGGGTTGTTTTTAAAACCTCTGTTAAAATGTTCTCCATGTAAAAAGTAAAACATATTCCTTTTGTTTTTTGTTTTTTTTTGTTTTTTCCTTTAACTTTTTAAAATACCATGGGTTGTTTTTAAAACCATGGGCTTCTCCACGTAAAAAGTTTTAAATATACTGGTATGAGATTGTATCTATTTGTTCTTTTTACATTTTTTTTTTTAATTTATTTACTTATATATATATATATATTTTTTTTGGTTAATTTTTTTTTTATTTTTATTTTTTTTTTATTTTTTTTTTTTTTTTTTTTTTTTTTTTTTTTTTTTTTTTTTTTTTTTTTTTTTTATTTTATGGCCAAAGGCCTAGAAAAACGGAGAAAAGGAAAAACTCCAAAATTCTGAGCAAAATGCTTCAATTGTACGGCAACAAGGTTGACGAATTTCGATAGTCAAAGACTTGGATCGGAGAATGAGCTTTGTGCATAGGTCAAACAACCTAGAGGACTGAACTGCTCGGATACCAAATGAAGTGAACAAAGTTCCTTCGATAGATTAATTACTCCAAAAACTTGGAATATCAAAACATCCATAAGGATACAAATATTATATTAAAATGAATAAGACTAAGAATGAATTACAATGAGAACAAGAGGCGTGCTTATATATCAGGCAAGTGTCTCTTCATGAAGAGCCATGAGTCATGTCTCATTTAGACATGCCTCTTCAATCTAATTACTAGTTGACTAATAATTATTTATGATCATTATCTTTTACATTATATTTATATTATTTATATATTTTATTCGTTATAGGAGCATCCCGCAAGTATCTTTATCAGCTATGACAGGTATATCACAACCCCATACATTAAAGTTAAAGTGACATATCAAGAAGAACAATGTGATGGTTCTGATTGATATGGTAGCACACGCAATTTTTTAGACTCAACCATGGTGAAGAGACTCAACATTTTCTCATTCCCCATGTCCAACATGAAGGTTATGGTAGCTGACGTAAAAAAATTGAAAAGGTAGGGAAATGCCATAAAATCAAATTGCAAATTCAAGACTTTAATTTAGAATCCCTATTCGACGTTGTACCATTAGGTGGAGTGGATGTGGTCTTAGGTATCCAATGGCTACAAACCCTCGGTACTTACTTTGCCAACCATCAAAAGCAATTTATAAAATTTAAATGGGAAGGGCATAGATACAAATTATATGGGTTCCAGCCACCTGAAAACCAAATTGTATCATCATCCCAGATGATGGAAATGATTTGGAAGGGAGCACCAGCTTATGTAGTACAGTGTCATCAGTTACAAATGTTAACTTCAAATATGGTCAACGAAGAATCACCAAAAGTATAGGAGCTGATTCAAGAGCACGAAAAAGTATTCCAAGACCTGCCAATGAAGATGCCACCTAAAAGAGAAATCGAGCATACAATAGAGGTTAAAGCAAGATAAAATCCCATCAACATCAAACCATATCGATATCCACATCATCATAAAACTGAAATTGAGAGATTAGTCCAAGATCTTTTAAAGTGTGGCATCATCTCAAAAAGTAAAAGTCCGTATGTTGATCTAGTTGTACTAGTTCGAAAGAAAGATGGATCGTTTAGATTATGCGTCGATTATTGAGGGCTAAACAAAATAACAATTAAAAACAAGTTTCCATTTCCTTTTATTGATGAAATTTTGGATGAACTACATGGCGCTAACTACTCCAAATTGGACCTAAGGTCAGGATATTACGAAATCAGAATACGATTGGAAGATGTAGCAAAAAGTGCGTTCTAAACGCATGAAGGTCATTACGAGTTTAATGTAATGCCTTTCGGTTTTACCAATGCACCGAAAACATTCCAAGCTACTATGAACAAGCTATTCTGTCCATATCTATGGAAGTTTTTGTTAGTGTTCTTTGATGACATTTTAATTTAAAGTAAAACTTGGAAGGAGCACCTACAACATTTGGAGAAAGTTCTTACTGTGTTGGAAGAGCATTAGTTCTATGCCAAGTCCAAATGCACTTTTGGGAAGGAAGAAGTAGATTATCTTGAACATATAATCTCTAAGGACAGAGTTAAAGTAGATTCTAACAAGATCAAGGTTATAAGGGAATGGCCCAAACCAGTTAATATCTCCAAGCTAAGAGGATTCTTAGGATTAACCTAGTATTATTGAAGATTTATTAAAAACTATGCCCATATAACCTCACCCCTATCGAACCTTCTTAAGAACTCATTTCGATGGAACCATGAAGCAGAAAAGTGTTTTGAAGACTTGAAGGGAGTTATGTCTAATGCCCCTGTATTGGCAACTCCAAACTTCTCAAAATCATTTATAATTGAATGTGATGCTTCGGATTTTGGCATATGAGCAGTACTAATGCAAGATGGTCACCCAATCGTGTTTGAAAGCAGAAAGCTCAATAAGCACGAACGTCTCAAGTCTACATACAACAAGGAAATGCTTGCTATTATGCACGCATTAGCCAAATGGAGACAATATCTTTTAGGAAGTAAGTTCTTAATACAAAAAGATCATAATAGTCTTCAGCATCTCCTCCAGCAGAAAACGCTATCTACAGAACAACAAAAATGGATAGAAAAAATTGCTACATTTGACTTGGATATATTACATAAGAAAGGGAAAGATAACATAATAGCTGATGTGTTCTCAAGGAAAGAAGAAGAACCATCATTACTTGCAGTTTCAATGGTTGTGCTTGAATGGCTTAATGAGATTCGAAGTGAATATGCAAAACACCCAGAAACAAGTGCTATAATCAATAATCTTCCTCAGAATTCAAAATTTGAATGGAAGAACGATATTCTATGGTACAAGGGAAGAATTTATTTGAATGCAGATTCCAAATTTCAAATCATGGTTCTTAGAGAGTCGCATGATTCACTGTCAGCTGGACATGTAGGAGTTTTAAAACCTACTATAATGCACGCCAATCATTCTTTTGGAAGGGAATGAGTAAGGATCTTAAAAAATATGTAGCCGAATGCGATAAATGCCAAAGGAATAAAAATGAAAATATTATGACACCTGAACTACTTCATCCCTTAAACATTCTGAATAAAAAATGAGAGGAAATACCAATGGACTTTATTGAAGGTTTACCTCTGTCTGATGGCAAGGATAAAATTCTTGTAGTAGTTGACAGACTCACCAAGTAAGCTCATTTTATTGCAATGAGGAAAATAGATTTAGCAAAACAAATCCCTTACATATTTTGCAAAAAAGTTTATGAATTACATGGATTTCCCAAGGTCATTGTGAGCGATAGAGATGCCAAATTTTAGGGTAATTTTTGGAAGGAATTTTTCAATCATATAAGAACCTACCTCGACATGAGTTCCGCGTACCACCCTCAAACAGATGGTCAAACAGAGGTTGTCAATAAATGTTTGGAAGCCTATCTACGTTGTTATGCCATAAACAAACAAAATAAATGGGTTCAGTGGTTACATCTCTCTGAATGGTGGTACAATTCCACTTACCACATGTCAGTGAAAATGACTCCTTTTCAAGTTCTGTATGGTTACGAACCTCCAAAATGGAATGACTTTGCTATCATTGAGACGAAGTTGCCAGCTGTTAAAAACCAGCTAGAAGAAACCCAAAAAGTCGTCCAAACTCTAAAAGAAAATCTAAATAATGCAAGGAATCGTATGAAGCAGCAAGCTGACTGAAATAGAACCGAGAGAGGATTTGAAGTTGGAGATTGGGTATTTGTCAAACTTCAACCATACAAGCAGCTGTCTTTAAAACAAAAAGGAAAAAATAAATTGGCACCAAGGTTTTATGGACCATATCAAATCAACAAAAAGATCAGCCAAGTCGCATACAATTTAAGCCTTCCTGATAAAATTGGTGTTCATAGCGTCTTCCATGTATCCTGCCTCAAAAAGGCACTTGGTGAACATCAATCAACACAGACAACACTTCCGACTTTAGATGATGAAGGATTGATTATTCTAGAGCTAGAAGGTATCATATCCAGCAGGGAAAGGAAGTTGCGATTACGAGTAATCAAAGAATACTTGATCAAGTGGAAGGACTTACTAGAAGAAGAAGCTTCTTGGGAGACTGAAGCGTTTCATCAACAACATCCGTCGTTACGTATGCTTTGAGGACAAAGCATCTTTCTGGGAGGAAGGCAATGTTATATAAAAACTAATTATTCTGTAAATTATTAGTTTAATTAGCGCATAGGGCATGATCTTATTCTGTAAATTATTAGTTTAATTAGCGCATAGGGCATGATCAAAGATCATGCCCATTCACCAAGAGGCACGTAAGGCTGTATTTAAGCCCGGGCCTCTCACTCTGTAAAGCATCCATTAATTTTTTATTAATAAAATATACATCTTGCTGATAATTGCTGAGTTTCTGTTCCATATATGATACATTATTATATTATGATTACATTATCCAATGTCATTGCATAAACTATAAGTCTATCAATTATACATGATGATGAAACATACTAACCTGAGGTTTACTCATGAATGATCGCATAATGAAAGTAGTAATATCAAAAAACAACTTTGATAAACGAGGTTTATCATAAATTTAAAATATATATACAAAATCAGCCTTTGTATATGAGGCTGCAAGTACAATGCTATATCAACAAGTATCAAACTGTGGACAATTAACACATTGAAATAAAACATGAGCTCAATCTAGTAAACAATAAAGACTAATAGTCTTCAATCTTCATCCTCATCATCATAATCCTCATAAAAAATAGAAGAAGAAGCATGCTCAACAATGGATGGTGGAATGGAAGGTGATGATGGGCAAGAGTCTTTTTATAACTTGCGAGAGACATTTAGAAACATCCACACATTATTTAAATCACCAATTAAAAATGTTAAAAGGAAGAAAGAAAAAAGAAAAGAAACAAAAAGTGTTCTTTTTTGCCGGAAACGCGGTCGTACGAGCCTGAAACATGTTTCAGCCTCATGAAACTTGCCCGCACGGCCTGAAATGTGTTTCAAGTCCGTACCAAACACGTTTCAACGTTTTGTTTCTGTTTATGGGCTGAAATGCCCTCCTGGCCTGTGTTTCCTGCAACATAGATGTCAAATTTTCAAATTATTAGTTTATTTCCTCTGGTTTTCCTTATTGCTATTTTTGCTTTGCCAGTGGATTGGAAGAATAATAACTTTGACATGCTTGTTGCCTATCGATGTTTTCCAGTATATTCCTCTGATGACTTGTATAAATAGGCACAATTTTTAACTATCTAAGCTGCATTTATGTTCATTGTACCCTTCTTTAATATGACAAATTGTGGCATCACCGTGCTTATGATATCATATTTTAATTTGGTGGATAAATAGCAGGAGTTACTTGGTCATTCTGTATTAAGCATCTTTAACTACCTTAGGCTTCTTATTTTTCTCTGTTTACCCACTCATGGTAGTGTTTGATGCCTAAATGCAGACAGTCTTTATCACTTCCAGTGGAGCATGGAAACTTGGTGGCTTTGGCTTTGCTATTTCTGCCGATCAGGTTTCAGTAGACACAAGTACATTTCAGGCTTTTCATTTCCCAGTAAGTACATTTCTGATTCTGATAGGTTATTGGAATTTTTATGGAACAATGTAAGAAATAAAATAATATTCCTTAAATTGTCAACATTGCTTTTAAAGGTTTATATACTATGCTTTACTATGTTATCTTACTTGATATTCCAGTTATTCAGTGTACTTGATGGTCTCTAGCATTGAAATTGTTGACGGTCAATGAGTCCTTAGTGGGGATTCTATTGCAACAAATACATATTGTCACATGCATTGTTAGCTTGTTTTGTAAATAATTAATTGGAATTTGGAACCATATTATTTTTCTTATTTTTGTGAGATCAAAAATATTATGTTACTGCTAACAATATAAATTTACAATAGTTATTGTCTCTACTGGTCTGCCACTAGGGAAACCAGACCAGCAGCATAAACAAAAAACTTTTAGATTGTTCCTATTGTTCATGATCCTGCTGGTCTGACAAGACCAAAAAGTTAAAAGATCTGCAACGAAAATACTGCATAAAATAAAAAAATTGCTGCAATGCTGGATATTATACTGTGGGCATGAGCATGTGCCATGCAGTCTATCATTCTGCTGGATTGTTGCCCTGATCTGGCGGCTGAGGTTCACCGTTAATGTCTGACGTTGAGGGATCTGTGATTCTCATGGTCAAGAGCATGACTTTCCTGTTAACGTTGTCCATTTTTTCCATAGGCTCAGCCATACAAATGATGATTTCTGGTTGAGTGTCAGCCTTGTATGTGAGGACTCTTCCCATTAGAGTTTTTGTGTGCAAGTATATGTTGATAGTCTGCATATAAGTAAAAGCTTTGGCTTTGGTGGAGTTTCCTACATCTGGTATACAATCTCTAGTCTCCCGAGTCTTGATCCACGTGTGTGTCTGTGATGAACCTTCGGGCTTGTTTGACTTGCTTCTCTACGTCTGATGTTGCTCTTTGGACAAATTCAGGGATTATATCCTTGGATCTATCCATGGCTGTCCTGACAGAAGATTCTGCTCGGGAGCCTCGAAGAGACAGTGACAAAAATTGCGAGAAGGGGTAGGACCAAGACGTTCCCATCTGCCATGAAGAGAGAGCCCAACAAGACGATGCCTAACCATCCTAAGGTTAGGGAAATCAATGGATAGAACATAGAAGGGGGGAACGAGCTGATATGATAGAGAAGGAATAGGGAGAAACAAAGGAGGGCTAGGAGGAGGGGGGAAGCTAGAACAAGAGAGCGAAGGATGGGTTTGGCCAAAGGGGGGAACTAGAAAGAGCACCAACTAGTGTTGCAGGAACCCCACCCCCCCCCCCAAAGGATCCAAAGGCAGATCTGCGTCCCGTACGGATCTGCCACCGATCCTTTGGCGGAACCGTCGATTGTGGAGGTTTGGGCATGTATCCACCGCGGATCGCAAACGGGATCTGAGAGAAGGTGGACAGTTTTGCGGGGCTTTTTTGTTTTTGGAAATTTCGAACTGTTCTGTGAGGAACTATACTTTCCGAATACTCCCAAGGCGCTGCCTAATGGTAATGTTAAATTCTTAAAGTAAAAGTGACATGAAAGCATGTCACTTTTACTTAAATTTTTAACATTACCATGAAATGACTCAGGATGTTTGAGAGTGGTTCCAACCTCATCGGACTTCATATGGAGAAAATAGAATTTCATATCCCATTCAAAATTCAGCAGACTTAACAATTTTCAAGATCAATGGGATTGTGGCTTTCATTGGATTATATCATGTATGAGGGCATGTGATTGGCATTTAATCAAGAGCAACAAGCCCTATATGTACCCCCCCAGTGTTGGTGTTATTGATTGTTGAACTCCTTTGTCATGGCCTTAGCAATTATGTACCCTTCACTCGAAGTGAAAATCATTGATCAGGGATGTTAAGCTTTCTCTACCATATTATAAGGCTTGGATTAAGCTATTTGATCAAAATTAGGCAATGTTGACTAAAATCCCTATAGAATTGAAGTAGAGGGAAAGGCTAGACAAGAGGAAGAATCTAGATTTTAGATGGTTGATGCTGGAATGATTAATCATTGATGTATAATGGATGCCATATCTATCTTGATTTATGTAAAAATATGTATGTTTTCATGTCTTCTACAACTAATTTGGTATTTTGGAGGTTTTTTAATATAAATGCAAAATAATATATATATATATATATATATATATTATATATATATAATATCTATATATATATATATATATATATTATATATATATATATCTATATATATATATATATATAGTAGACGCTTCTGAGACGCTTTGCTTCCTAGATTTTTGGAAAATGACACTTCTGCGTCCCCGATTCCAAAAAATGTCCCCGTTTCGTGCAACATTGGCACCAACGATCAGTAATGAGAAGATGTTTGGGGGGGGGATTCAGGGAGATGCAAGCAAAATGTAGCCTCCTAGATATACAAGCCCTAAAAGAGGGAGAGTAAACCAAAAGCAAAAGGAGCCTATAAAAGAAAAAGAACCCGATTGAAGATGATGAAAAATCAAGATAGAATTGCAAGGCAAGAGCACAAAAAAATTGAACCTGAGAGAGAAGGTCCCATTGTGAGGAATTGTGTGCAGAAGTGAGAGAAGCTTGGTGTTGTCGAGATGGACGAGAATGATCATAGCCTCTAACCCGAGATGCTCCATGAAATAGCTGTATCAAGCTAGAGTCACCAATCTTGTTTGCTCCTTGCCATGGCTAGTTCACTATAAATGGTTCCAAACGCTTCCTGCTTGCCAAGCCCTCATCTCCTCTTCATTTCCCTGCATGATGGGCTTTGCCTCGGCCTATATTCATCCATGATTGAACCCCTGCATTCTCGAATGTGTAGACCATTACGCCGTCGTACCTTACAGATTTTTCGCACGCTCCAAGTCTGTGCCGAAGTTGCAATCATAAGTTTCCAATTTCATTTCTTCGTACGAGGTGGCCATATAGGCTGCCAGGTGGAGGTGGCTTGCTTCCTTTTACTGTGCCTTGGTAGCATCATCTTGTGGTTTATATGGCGTTGCAGATCGACACCCTCCTTGGGGAAATTGGAACCATATTCTAGTACAATGGAAGTATTGCAGTTACATTTACATTTGCTTCAAATGTGGCAATGGAAGTATTACACTTGCTTCTAACTTACCTGAAGCATGACAATGGAATTTTTGTTTCACATCTTAGTAAAAAAGTATTCAATGTCTTTGGTTCCATGTCACACCCATCTAAGCAATTGTCATAACTAACATTCTAATTAATATGATATAAATAATATAAAACAATTAGTAGGTTATGTAGCAGGTGAAACCCCATAAATACTTCCAAAGTCTGTTATGAATGTATTGGAACTTCCATGGACCCTAGGTCTGGTCACTGGTCTATGCCTCAGCTAGGAACACAAACACACTAGAGATGCCCAACTTTAAACCACTTTGCACAACGAAATATAACAACAAACAAATCAACAACAATACACAAGATTTTGGCCCAAATAACGTTCCTTGTTAGTCCTTCAATAAGAAAACCTTAGGACTCTTGTACTAGGGATCATAGCCCTTTACAAACTCTGACATAATGCTAATATACACAATCTACCCTTTGATGGATACAACTAGGGCTGAGGCCTAGTCGATCAGGTCCTCATCTACCCAACAAATACAAATGCTCTTAGCTAGCAGTGGCTTTCTTCCTTGTTGTAGACAAACTTTCTTCTCTATGCACAATAGCCTTTTGCCAACCTTCCTGTAGCTCTTAGCTAGTCCCTTCAGCAGCTACAAGCATTTCTTTTAGCTCTTAGACTACTTTTTTTTGCCTTCTATTATTATTGGCTTGCTCCTTTAGGGTAAACCCTTTAGCCAGACTTGGCACCTACTTGGTAGCCTGGGCACATCCTCCAACAACAACTCCTTGCCTTGGGTTGATACTTTGGCCCTTGGCCCACTGCTGTTTAGCCCTTATACACCTCAGTCATCGACCCCTTTCTTCCTAACCTTAGATTACTTCATGTATGGTTGCTTCAGCCTTAGCCTTTATTGTCTTCCCTAAAAGTCCTCTGTTAGGTTTGTTTTCCTTAAACAACCCCTCAACCTAGCTATCATTGGCTGCGACTTCACCTTAGATAGCCAAGGAGCCTCCTACGCATCTGTTCTAGGCCTCAACTAGGCTTCCCTGTCCTTTTAGGCTTGTGGCCCCTTCACAATAGACCTCAGCCTCCTTTGGCAACAATCCTTGAGGCCCTCAGTCACCTGTTGCAACAACTCCTAAGGTCTTGACATCCTTCCAGCCTTGCGGTTCACCTTGGCCTTATGGCCAGGCTTGCGGGTACCTTTCTCACTGGACATAACTCGACCTCTTCTTTTCTAGGACAAAACTCTAGAACATGAGCTCCCTTTCTTGCTTACGGGGCTTCCCTAGGGCTGCCCATGGATCCTTTGCTTGCATAGTCTAAATCCTTCTAGCCTTTTATTCTCCATAAGTGAAGTCCTTGTCGACTTGTCATTAGCATATCCTTTGGCCTTCTATTTATAGTATATACTAGTCCAACAGGTGTGAAACCCCAAGGGTCATTCCCCATGGCCTTGTTGGTAGACCTGACCCTACATGACTCGTAATCAAATTAAATTCATTTTTTGGGTTTCAAGCCCATTCCTTTGGGTCAAAACCCCAAACCTTGGGTATTTTGCTCACAAAATCTCTTTATGTGGGTTTTCTCCACTTGGAAATACCTTCCGAGCTACCTAAATTTCAACTCTCCCTCTCAGTGAGGAAGGTATTTCCACCACTAGCTGGAAGTGGGCATCATCTTTGTCATCAATCTTGCAAAATGGTCAAAATGTAAAACACAATACTTCGGTCTTTCCTCTTTTATATGAAAACTAGTTGAGTGAATATTTGCTCCAATGATATTCCTTAATTTGAGATCATTTTTTTTCTACCGTGCTATAAAATTTTATCTTACTTGATTTTATGCGAATTCAATGTACTCGATAATTTTGAGCATTGAAAATTGTTAAATGGTGAGTGAGTCTTGAGTGGGATCTTTATTCTAAAAAGGTCGTATTGTCACATGCATTGATAACTTGTTTTGTGAAGAGTGAAATGGAACCATATTGAAATACAATGGGAGTATTACGCTTGTATCTAATTTTGAAGTGTAGTAATGGAAGTTTTGTTTCACATCTCGATGAGAAAGTTTTTAGTTTCTTTGGTTTCATGTCACCACCTTGTCTTAATTTATTATTTCACAAGCAACATATCAACCACAATATATAAAATAAATAGCATATTGTTATGTAGAAAAACCAATTGTCTTGAAAATGGTAAAAAGTCAATGAATGCAATCCACATCGAGGGGGAAACCTCCTTTTATAATGAATTCAATGCACAAGACAAGATGAGATAATCCTAAAACTAGGTCCCCTTTGTGTGTGTATGTGTAGGAGACAATGGGTACAATTACAATTAAAGGGTCTAGCTGACAACACTAATATAACTATAAAAATACAACTCACCATCTACGACTTTACATGGGGCTTTGTCTAGGGCTTAACACGCCCCTTCCCTTAAAGCAAGCGTTGCCATTAACACTTTACTAGCTACGGGTGCTTTTGCACGAATAACTCATCTTCCCATGTCGCCTCTTCCATTGGTAGATTCCTCCATTTGAAGAGGTACTTAGTAATCACTCAATTTTGAAGTTGCTTAATCCTCGTTTCAAGGATTGTTTTTGCTTCTCGTATGTTTTTCCCTGCTCCATTGATCTTTTATAAAATAGATGGAACTAGGATACTTTCATCAATTATCTTCTTTAAACAAGAAAAGTTGAAGCCTTGATGTACATGTGAAGATAGATGCAATTCTAATTTGTTGCCATACTTCTGATCCTCTGCAACACCTTATAGGGGCCATAATACTTTTGTGCTAATTTATTGCCCTTCTATTGCTCGAGGGGCATCTTTGTATGGTCGTAGCCTCAAAAATGCCCAATTACCCACTTCAAATCCCCTTCCACTATGATGTTCATCTGCTTGTTGTTTCATCTTACTTTGTGCTATAACCAAGTTGTTCTTCAATAGTTTGAGAATCTCTTGTTGGTGCCCTATGTATTCCACCACTTGAACCATTGCATTCCCTTCCAAGGCTAATTTAATAGATGGAGGAGGATGATATCCGTAAATTGCCATAAATTTGGACATTCTTGATGAAGTGTGAAAGGATGTGTCATACCACCATATTACTATGGGCAACTACTTGCCCCATTGTGTTTGTTTATCAGATGCAAAGCAATGAATATATCCTTCTAGGCATTTATTCACAATCCAGTTTGCACATCAGATTGAGGATAGTAAGATGAGCTATGAGCCAATTGAGTACCCAAACAAAAAAATAATTCAATCCAAAATTTTTGAATGAAAATTGGATCTCTATCATTTACTAAAATATTGGGGATTAGATTTAGCTTTTGAACTTTTTCCATTAATGTTGTGGCCATTTTACTTGCTTTAAAAGGATTAGAAAGAGAGCAAACTTGGGCATACTTTGCCATTCAATCCACTACTACCATGATGACATTCATTCCTTTAGATTTGGCTAAACCGGTAATAAAATCCAGTGACACTTCTTCCCAACATTGACTTGGTATAGCTAATGGTTGTAGGAGACCTAACATCTTGATTGTCTCTCCCTTATTTTGTTGGCATATCACACATTTAGCCGCTAACTTTTGAACATCAACTTTAAGACCTTCCTAGAAAATCCTTCTTGATCCTATGGTAAGTTTTTCAGAACCTTGAATGTCCTCCTATAGGAGAAATGTGCAATTACTAAAGGATCTTTTGTTTGAGTTAGGAGTTCTTACATATATATATATAGACAATCTCGATATTGCAACAAATCATTCTTCCAAACAAAATTATCTAATGCACATGGTTCCTCTTGTAGTTGTTGGATGATCTTGCATACCTTCTAATTGTGCTTCCATTCTATCCTTGTTTCTATTCCACCCAATTAGATTGTGGAATAGAAATAGAACATAATAAAACTGCTATTTCATTTTTTTCCTTGAAAGTGCACACCCCTTATTATGTTTTCCTTTTTTTGTAGATAATTTCAAAGTCATAACCTTACATCTCTGTAATCCATTTTTGTTGCTCTTCTGAAGTTAATCGTTGCTCCAAGAAGTACTCCACACTATCATGATTTGTTTTTATTTTGAAGTGCTTTCCTATCAAGTAAGGACACCATTTCTCAACTGCATGTAGTATGGCCAACATTTCTTTTTCATAAATGATTTTGAGTTAGTTCTTTCCTTTAAGTTGACTTCTTTCAAAGGCAAGGGGCCTTCCTTCTTGCATAAAACTGCACCAATGCCATGGACTAAGGCATCACACTGCATAATAAAGGTTTTTGTGAAGTCAGCTGTGGCCAAGTTGGAATTGTACACATAACCTCCTCAAGTTTTCCAAAAACTTTGGTTGCTTCTTGAGCCCAAGAAAATGCTTCCTGCTTTAATAATGTTGTTAGAGGTTTTGCTATTTGGCCATAATTCTTGGCAAACCTGTGGTAATAGCTTGTCAATCCTAAGGATTCTCTGAGTTTCTTCAAGGTTTGAGGATTGACCATTCCATCGCAGCTTTTATTTTGTTAGGGTCCACTTTTATACCTTCATGAGATACAATATTACCCAAATATTTCACTTCTTGAACCTCAAAGGCAAACTTGGAAAGCTTTGCATATAGTTGTTGCTCTTCCAATAGTTTTAAGACCTTATCAACATGTTGTACATGCTCTTCCCATGATTTGTTATAGTTTAGTGTCATCAACAAATACTAACACACTTTTTTAAGGAAGGGTTTGAAAATAGAATTCATCAAGCTTTTAAATGTTGAAGGTGCATTAGTCAGGCCAAATGGCATAATAAAAACCTCTTAATTATCTTCATGTGTTCTCAAGGCTGTTTTGGGAATGTCTTCTTGCCTCATTTTGATTTGGTGATATCTCGAATGAAGATCCAACTTAGTAAAGAAAATTTCTCTATGCAATTCATCTACTAATATTCATAAATGATAGGAATATGATGCTTATCATTGATGGTCATTTTGTTGATTTGTCTATAATCTGGACACATACGCCATGAACCATCTAAAAATCACTACTAGTGAAGAGAAAGCACTTTGGCTAGGTTGAATGATGTCAACCTCTAACATTTCTTGAATCATACGCTCAATCTCACTCTTCTGTGCATATGGTTAGAATTAGAAATTAGAAATCCACACACCCCAAGTTTGGTCTATGCCTTAGATAGGAAACATAAACACACTGAAAGTGCCTAACTTCAAACACTTTTATACAACGGAATATACCAACAATTAGATCAATAATAGCACACAAGAATTAATGTGCCCAAACTTGTTTCTTATTAGTCCTTTAACAAGAAAGCCTTAGGGCTCTCGTACTAGGGATTATGGCCCTTTATATCCATGTGCAAATGCCAAAAATAGAAGTATGTCCTTTGACTAAACACCTAGCACCGAAGCCAATTCCTTTAGGTCCTCTTCTGCCCAAAATACTACACCTACAACACTAAGATAACTTGATGTAAGAACCTAGGGCTTAATCAACCCACCTTTAAATCAACAAAAAATACCAATCAACTTACCTGGTAGGGTTTTCTTCCTTGTTGTATCAAACATACCTCCTTTTTCTATGCACAACAACCCTTTGCTAGCCCTTAAATGCACCTTCAACCAACTTCTAGTGTTCCTAAACCATCTATGATCAGCCTTGGCCATGTTGTTTAGCCCTCAACTAGGCCATTTTTCTACACGGACTGCGGCCTTGGTTTTCTCTAGTTGCGAGCTGCTATAACTCTCCAAAACCAGACTCTATTGGCCAACATACTTCGACCTTCGTTGTTCTTCCTTTAGCGGCCCTACTCGGCCTCCACAAAAAAACTCAATTGTCCTTTGTGTCTCCTTCTTGGGTTTGCAACTTCTCTTCTCAAGACCGTGGCTCCTTTGTTGCCCTTTTTCACTACACGATAAATTGTCCTTTAGTCTCTTGTCCTATCCCTCTCCAAGGGCTATCCCTCTCCAAGGGCTTGCTATATATACCTGTCCTCAGGTCATCTTAGGAAGCCCTCATGTCCCAAGAACCCTCCAACACAACCTTTACATTAAACTAGAATTTCCATCAGTTCCAAGCCCACTCACTTTGGGTCCAAAACCCCAAACTTGGGTGCAAAGCCCACACATCCATCTTTATGGGTGTTTCTCTCTCACAAGCCTAACACCAAGGACATGTGAGAGTACCTCCCGATGCTACCCAATCTCAACGCTCCCTCTTAGCGAGGGAGGTACTTCCATTCCTTGGAAGTCTCTTCTTCCCACATAGGAACATAATCATCTTCCATTGCTGCGCTCCAACATTCATCATATGCTTCATACTTTGTCATAAAAGCATAACCTGTTGTAAGAACAAAACCCTTCTTGCTACTAGAAGCCTCCTGCCTCTTCTTTTCTTGATAGGCCTTTAAGTCAGTCCATCGCTCTTTCTTGTCAGTTATTGAAGTCTCCTTTCTTCTTTATGATAATGCACTCTTTTGGGTTTGCTGACTCTCCCTCCGAATCTGCGAACTCAGAAGACCTTCTTCTTTCCTTGGTCAATAGGCTTTTCCTTTAGCTTGTACAAAACATTCTCTCTGACTCCAAGAACCACTTCTGGGCTAGAGTTGGATCCAATGGGCTTGAGCATCACTTTTCCACTCTAGAAAATAACATAAAACCCCTTTGCCTCGATTGCCGAGATTGAAAGCAAATTGCATCTGAGCTCTAGTACCCAAAGTACATCTGGGACTTGCAACAATCCACCTGACTCCATCCTGAATAGTACTGTCCCTACACCTCTCACTGCATGCTGATTCTTATCACCATCTTCACTTGTAAATTAGAGTACCACTCTGTCAGTCTCTCAAATACTTCTCGTCTTCATGTCCTATGCGCCTCATTATCTAGGAATCGAGCACCATCACGAATGGTGCCCCTGGGGAAATGAGAGATAATTGGGAATTCCTCTTTGATTTTCCTAGAAAACTCATCCTCATCAACTGTAGCTAGAGCAACCATTGCCATCTCTGGTTTCTTCTCTTTCCCTCCCTCCTTTTGTGGACACTTGCTTGCATAATGGCCATACTATTCACATGCAAAACATTTCACTTTGCTTACGTCCTTCTTCTTGATGATGAACTTCTCCTTGACCTTCTTCAACTTACTAGCGAGGACAATGTTCTTCGCATCAGTCTTCTGCTGAATTTCCTTGTCCCGAAGTTCGCCTTGGCTGAAATAATCCCATAATGTTAAAATTGGCAACTAGGGCCAAACTCCATGTGGGTCATCTTATTTATGGCAGCTGATATTTTTCTTGGATCCCTCTCATTAAGAGGTGTAGGATTGATCTAAAGATCATCCGATTTCAATAAGTATTCATGGAGATATGAATTTATTTGTGTTATGGGACAATTTGTCAAGGTCGCCCAGCAACCAAATAACCCCCACGTGTGCTCAACGTTTTAGTATAAAAGGAGGTGACTTGATAGTCATTTGAACACACACTTCACTCTTGATTTCTCTCCACTTGTTTTGGGTTTTAGTGGGAGAGAAGTCTAAGAGGAGGAAGCCCTAAACATAGGAGGAAAGGAGCCTAAGCTTGAAGTCTAAATGCAGTCCTAGATGATGCCCTAGCAAGGAAGACACAATTTTTCCTAACCCTCTATGCTATCAAGGAAGACAACCCTCTAATATGTTGTCCCAAGGGTGACCCTAACCACAGTAAGGAAGACAGGCCACCGAGGGTTTGAAGGGATGTTTGGAGGCCAACTTCAGGTGACCGAGTGCTGGAAGGAGGAACGAAGTTCCTTGTTGGAGGGCCGCAATAATTAGGGATTGTTCTGGGTTAGAAATCCTTTTGAAACAGGCGAGTAAAACACCTTCCTATTGTGATTAAGCCCCATCAAAGAGGGACATAACAATGTGGGTTTTTGGGGTTGTTTCAGGGTCATTTTGTGAAAGCCAAGTGGCTGTTAGGAGGGCCGAGGAACCTTCCTAGAGGGACTGTTTTGAGGACATTTGAGGGTGGGAAAACCCTTAACAGGGTTGTTGCAGGTCTGTGGAAGCTTGCTGTAGCGTGCCGCAGGGATTGAGGGCAGGCCGAAGACTTTGTAAGGGCTAGAACCGCCCAGGATTACAGTGAAGGGTCTCCTCCCCACAAGGAAGGGTAGCCGCATCACCTTGGAGCAAATCTGGGCGGGAAAGAAGGTTGGCAAAGGGACTGTGATATTCCCTAACCAGGCCTAGTTTGCAGCAAACAAATCAGACCTCAAAACAGTGAGCTAAGGTATGTTATCTATGACATTTCTTGTAGGTGTTGGATCTTATATGAGGATCAGATTTGGATTGTGTTAAGGCAGCATGTGGAAGTCAATGAGATGAGGGCAGATCTCATGATTAGATGCCTTAGACTAGTGACATTTTCCACAATGGTTGGGCAACGAACTTGGAGTGAGAATTTGTCGTGTATTGGGTCAAAGTGTTGACTAAGGCAGTGTGGCAGCATGACAAAAGTAATGGTGCAGCATGGTGTAGATCAGTGTTGCTGGATATGGTGCAACATTGGTACAGCAATGGGACAACAATGATACATGATGCAGTACAGTGATAATTAGTGAAACATGATGAAATGCAACATAGTGATGATGGGTGCAACATGGTGCAACACAACGAGGTGCAACATGATGATGAGGAGCATCACAATGATAGGTGCAACGTGGTGATGGAGTCACCTTGGAGAATTAGTTGAAGCAACATGTCTTCAACTGAGTTCAGCTACCTCATGTATCATCTTCTCATAAATGATCTATGCTCTTATTTAGATAAGTCAAAGTGTTGACTTCTGTTGTATATGTACTATCTCTCTCTCTTTGTGTTGAACTATTGAAGAACATATAAGAAGAATTGATCAAGGGTTTCCCCACATTGGGGTTTTCCCCTGGCTAGTGCCACATCTTGTGTCCTCTTATCTTGGCTTGTCTTCTGCAATTTATGCTTATGTTCTATCTGCAATTTACTATTATGCTAATGTGATTGTTAATCTAGAAAAGATAATGAGCTAACTGTAAAAACTGAAATAAATTGCTCTAAGCATAGAACATACCTAAAATTAACACATAACCAGTTCTAATCTAGAAGATTCTCCCATGAGAATACTCCTTCAATGAATGGCTTCCACTACTCCAAGAAGCTCCTTAGCGCAATCCTCACCAACTTTGACTCTTCCACATTGCCCCCTATAGCTACAAGCCCATCACGAACTTGCGAAATACGAAGTCACGTTCTCTGAACTTCCCCTTGATGTTTCCAAGCTTCTCATTCAACACCATCTCTAAGTTCTTGTTCATATTCTAAAGCAACGCTTTCAAAGCTTCCCACATGTGCCATGCAGTCTTTTTTCTGGTGAGATGAGGTATCAAGTGGTCCTTGATTCCATGAAGAATGATCAACTTGGCCTTTGCCTTTGCTAGGTTATATAAGGCCAAATCTGCAACATCATTTGGTTTTGTGATCTCAATGTTAGCATAATCCCATATACCATTCACCAACAACACTAGCTTGATCCTTCCCTTGCACAAATTGTTGTTGGAAATCCCTTCTAATCAGTTCGCAAATCTCAAGCCAGAAACCATCTTGACCAATTGTCCTTCCTTCAACATCAAGGCAACTCACCTCCCTCTTAGTGCTACCATTTGTGCACAATTCTGACCCAACTGCTCTTCAAAGTAGCTCTAATACCATGTTAGAAATCCATGCAACCTAGGTTTGGTCTATGCCTTAGTTAGGAAACATAAACACATTGAAAGTGCCTAACTTAAACAATTTTGCACAACGAAATATCTAACAATTAGATCAATAATTGTACACAATAATTAATGTACCAAAACTTGTTCCTTATCAGTCCTTTGACAAGAAAACCTCCGGGCTCTCGTACTAGGGATAATGGTCATTTATATCCCTGTACAAATCCCAAAAATACAAGTCTTTCCTTTAACTAAATAACTAGCGCTGAGGCCCTCTTCTGCCCGAAATACAACACCTACAACACTCAAATAACTTGTTGTAACAACCTAGGGCCTAAACATCCCACCTTAAGTCAACCAAAATTACCTATCAACTTACTTGACAAGCTTTTTCTGCTTTGCTATAGCAAACAAACCTCCTTTTTCTATGCACAACAACCCTTTGCTATCTCCTAGCTGCACTTTCAGACAACTTCCAGTAGCCCTGAACCACCTTTGATGATTGATTAGCATCAATCTTGCTGTTTAGCCCTCGGCCAGGCTGTTTTTGCTCTGCGGCTCTACTTTTCTCTAGTTGCGGGCTGGTACACTCTCCAAAACCAATCTTTATTAACCAACAGACCTCGACCTTGGCTGTTCTTCCTTCAGCAACCCTACTCACCATCCACAGAAAAACTTGGTTGTCCTTTGCGTCTCCTTCTTGGGTTTCTTGCATCTCTTTTGAAGGCTGTGTGGTTCCTTTGCTGCCCTTTTTCACTACACAAAAGAAATTGTCCTTCAGTCTCTTGTCCTAAGCCTCTCCATTGGCTTGCTATATATACTTGTCCTTAGGTCACCTTAGGAAGCCCTCATGTCCTTCAAGAATTCTCCAACACAACATTTACATTAAAATAGAATTGCTTTGGGTTCCAAGCCCACTCATTTTGGGGTCCAAAACCTCAAACTTGGGTCCAAAGCCCACACATCCATCTTTGTGGGTGTTTCTCTCTCATAAGCCTAGCACCAAGAGCATGTGATGTTAATTTTTGGTAGCATCGGAAGTGCTCTAGCCTTGAAAATTGGTGGGGAGGCTAAGGCACATGAGTTTTAAAGAACCCATAAACCGTTTGGTGAAATTCCACCCGGATTGTATTTTATTAAAATAATTAATATTTTTAATGGAGTTCCTAAGTCTAATATTTTTAATGGGGTTCATTTGGATACACACACAGAGGGAGAGAATTGATGTAGAGTTTGATTTCTGGGGCTAGGAAGCTAAGAAATTCGAACTAAGTGATCATTTAGCAGCAGAGGGGCAGTGAGAATCCGGAAGGACATTCCGGAGAACACTGACAGAGAGGCAGTGCAGAAGCCGGGAGAGTTGAAGCAGAAAAGCTACCTGCCACGTAGAATCTAGAACTACCAGAACAACGAGGAGAGCTGATGCAGAGGCAACGTAGTAGCTAGGAGAGCCGATGTAGAAACGCTGCTTTTCACGCAGAATCTAGAACTGTCAGAACAACCGGAACTGTGGGAACTGCCGGGAATTGCTGGAACAATCGGGAGAGCTGACACAGAGGGCAGAGAAGGTGATGCAGGGTTGACGCAGAGCCAATGTAGAAATAGCCGAGGTTAGCCAGTCTTGTGTCGGATCAGCCAAAATTTTGCCAGGTGAAATGAGGTAAAACTCACTCAGATTTTCCGCCAGTATTTTCTCTATAAAGGATTGCTAGATGAGCATCGTAGATTTGTATTCATATATTTTTACTGCATAATAATAAAACCCTCAGAACTGCTGCATTGGTTTCCCCGCATTAGGTTTTTCCGGGGACTATTGTGTCAAAAAATAAGTGTGTCCTATGTATTTTGTTCTTTGCTCTGTTTTTTGTTTCATAAGATCAAATATTTAATTAGTGTAGGCTGCAGAAGTAATTTGCTTCAATATTCAGAAGAATAACTTGATGAATGTAATGTAAAAATCAAGTAGGTGAAGTAGATTCATATTTGCTCCAGTAAGGGTTCCTTCGAGTCTAGGAATTTTGACACGGTATCAGAGCATTGATTTTGAAACAGGAAGAGTTGATCCAGTATTGAGCGGTGAGGTTGAAAGTTGCACTTGGCAGTAATTCGAATCCCCTTGAAGGGATTGCACACTCCTTGTTGGGAAGCAGATTCGAGGAAATCTCTCTCTGAGTGAGACAGACAGAAATGTACAATTTCCAGCTTGTGAGTTTGCAGAGGCAGAGGGAGTGACATAGAGCCTTAGCGCAATGCTTGAAGGGCGCAGTTTTTGCCGGGGCAGAAATCTGTTGGAAAAGAACGAAGACACGTAGAAGGGGAATTTTCTCCTCAGAGAACTTTCCGCCAGAAAGTTCGAATTTCTCACTTGTTGAGCAGTTGAGCAGTGCTAAGCAATGACTAGAGGAGTCAGTTCGACATTTGGGTGAAATGGCATCACATGGGCCCAAAGATCATGACTGGTTGGAAGGTGCTTCCAACTATGTCATATGGAAGACCAAAATCTTAGTTGTTCTGGAGGAATATGATCTCGAGGCCTACGTCAGAAGTGTTGTAGTTGTTCTTGCTGACAATGATCAAAAGAAGAAGTACAAGTCTGAGCAAGGGAAGGCAAAGAGGCTTATTCTTGATGGAGTTCGAGATCATGTGGTCTCACACTTGCAAGGCAAGGATACAACCCGAGAGATGTGGGAAGCCTTGACTTCTCTGTATGAAGGCTCTTTCGAACAACGAAAGATGTATTTAGGGGTGAACCTCTATCTTCAACGTCTTCAGGGCACTAGAGACCAACTTGTTCTAATGGGGTCCACTCCTTAGCCAACCACGATGGTGAGGATAGCCCTGAATGGAGTCTCGGATGGATGGCAAGTTTTTGTCCGAAGTATATTGGACAGAGAAAACTACCTTCATGGGAGGAGATGTGGGAAGCTCTTCAACAAGAGGAGTTAAGGAGGGACCTAGTGAAGGTCAACCAAAGTGGCAGCAGTGGGAGTGGCACAAAGACGAAAGAAAAGGAGGAGAACGCAACTCTAGAATCGAAGGGACAACAGAAGCCAAAGCGAAAGGACATTTCGAAAGTGAAATGTTTCAGTTGTGGCGAGAGGGCCACTATGCATCCCATTGTCCTTTGAAGAAAAAGGATAAGGATGGGAAACATGATCCTAAGGCTGCTTCAACAAAGATTGACGAGGATGATTTTGCCATGAGTGCCCACGCATATCCAGGAGGGAGATGGGGCGATATTGAGCTGTAGTTGGGAGGACTACATGTGGGCAGGATCCTTGAGGAGTCCACCTCGTGGATCAATTCCTTGCTACGAGAGACCAAGATTCAATAATAGCAAGATGGATTTAATGTCAGATGATGCAATGGAGTGTTTGGAGGACAGATGCAGTCGCTGGGGACCAGAGACTGATCAACGTAGAGCAAGGTTGGCAACAATGTAGTTGGCATAGTGCAGCAGTCAACAACAACACAAAAGATTCAGAGGGTCAGAATCTGCAGCAGCCAACCTCCAACATTCATTGTATTATGTTGAACACAGTTAAGTTCAACTAATTTGGGATGTTTTTCAGTTGCTTCTCTTAGCAACTGAGTTGTAGTACGGATGTAGTGTTAGCAGTGGCAGTGCTAGCAGCATATCAGATGCAACATTTGAGAGGGAGCTGTAGTACATATGCAGTAGTGGCAGTGTCATGAGCAGTAGTGCAGTAGCAACATCAACACAATGTTGGTGGAAACAACAATGCAGAAAGGAGGTGCTTCAGAAATAGAGCAACATGCAGGTGGACATTGTTGCTAGAGCACTTTCCTCGCTAAGAGGGAGTGTTAGTTTTTGGTAGCATCTGAAGTGCTCTAGCCTTGAAAATTGGTGGAGAGGCTAAGGAACATAAGTTATAAAGAACCCAGAAACTGTTTGGTGAAAATCCACCCGGATTGTATTTTATTATAATAATTAATATTTTTAATGGAGTTCCTAAGTCTAAACTTAGGGAAATTAAAATATTAATGGGTATTAATCAAAATATGGCTGAGAATGATCTAGAAGGCGGATCAAGTCATGTTTTAATCTTAGCCGTTGATTAGAGACTTAATCTCGGCCATTGAAGACTCAACAGGAAAAATATAAAATGGAGGCTTGGGGTTAATTTGAATACACACACAGAGGGAGAGAATTGATTTAGAGTTCGATTTCTGGGGCTAGGACGCTAGAAATTCGAACTAAGTGATCATTCAGCAGTAGAGGGGTAGTGAGAATTCAGAAGGAATTTCCGGAGAATACTGATAGAGAGGAAGAGAGAGCTTGTAGAGAGGCAGTGCAGACACTGGGAGAGTTGACACAGAAAAGCTTCTTGTCACGCAAAATCTAGAACTGCTGGAACAACTGAAACTTCCAGGAACTGTCGGGAGTGCTGACGCAGAGGCAACGTAGTAGTCGGGAGAGCTGACGCAGAAAAGTTGCCTGTCACGCAGAATCCAGAACTGCCGGAATAGCCGAAACTGTCGGGAATTGTCGGAACTGCCGAGAATTGTTGGAATTGCCGAAACAATCAGGAGAGTTGACGCAAAGGGCAGAGAAGGTGATGCAGGGTTGACGCAGAGGCAACACAGAAATAGTCGAGGTTAGCTAGTCTTGTGCTGAAACAGCCAAAAGTTTGCTGGGTGAAGTGAGGTATAACTCACTCACATTTTCTGTCAATATTTTCTTTGTAAAGGATTACTAGACAAGCATCCTAGATTTGAATTCAGATATTTCTCCTGCATAATAATAAAACCCTCAGAACTGCTGCACCGGTTTTCCTGCATTGGGTTTTCTGAGGACTAATGTGTCCAAAAATAAGTGTATCCTATGTATCTTGTTCTTTGCTCTGTTTTCTGTTTCATGAGATCAAATATTTAATTAGTGTAGGTTGCATAAGTAATTTGCTTCAGTATTCAGAAGAATAACTTGATGAGTGTAATTTAAAAATCAAGTAGGTGAAGTAGATTTAGATTTGCTGTAGCAGGGTTCCTTCGAGTCTAGGAATTTTCGCATGTGAGACTCTGAGAGTACCTCCTAATGCTACCTAATCCTCAACACATATTGATACCTGCAAGTTCTAATGTTAGGTGGTACACTACTTGGTTGCAAATGAATAGCATGGTCATAATATTGAGCATGTGGAAAACCCCTAGGCATCTCTCGAAATACCTCAGACTGATTGTTGATAACTTTGTGGAGATCCATTGGAGCAGAGGATATAGATGTTTGAACATGGTGCAATTACAAAATTGTGCAATTATAGCATGGTGTCTTTTTTTGAGTAATTTTGTCATGTTGTTAGAGCTCACCACTTTAGATGGTTTCCCTTGGATACCTCTATGTTCAAGGTCCTTCCCTTTTGAGAACAATCTTATGAAAAGATGTTGAAAATTAAGGGCCCTCGTTCCTAATGATTGTAACCATTGAACCCCTAATGCAAAATCATCACCATCATTCAGATTATAGTCATGGGACTATCCAATAAATACTCTCCCATAGTATGGTGCTTCCTTGAACAATTTATGGTACCTTCATTTGTAAGCATTACTTGAAATTATGGTGCTGGAACTACAAGGCAACTGAGAATTTTTGCTAATTTGTAATTGATATAAGTTTGGGTACCACCAAAATCAATCAAACATTGTCACCTTATTCTTTTTTATATACCCTTTTATCTTGAGGGTTTATGGAGTACTAATGTAGTGGCCTAGGGCACTTTACGCTCTAGGGTTTTGCCGGAGGTCCAATAAAAATTGCTACTTTCTTCCAAAGTTAACTAAATACTTTCCCAATGAACAATCACAATTATACTCAACAAAGAAAAATAACATTTAATGGCCAATTCCTTAAATTAAACAATAAAATGGCCATTTCTTTAATAAAAAAATAGACTTACTTAATGGCCAATATTTTAATTAAACCGTAAAGTGTTTGACCTTTGTAACATTTTGTCACTAGATAATGTAAGTCTACGATAAACCAAAGTCTCTCCCTCTAATTATTAAATGTGCTTGCGGGCCTTATTTGCTCCAATATAAATATACTTATGTTGCCACAGGTTAGCGCAATTCTACCCAACTGTCACGTTCACGAATTTGGCTCTATAAGTCTGTTACAGGATTGAGAGCTCGTACTAGCTGTTACAAATTAAGTTATCTAAGTTAGAATGAACGTCTACAAGAATTTGATTGTCTCAGATCGCTTGGAGTTTTTGAGTTTGCTGATTAGTATTGCCAAACCCAAGCCGCCAGGTTAACCTTCCCTTTGGTCAGAGTCATCACTTTTGTTGTAGGGTCCGCTTTGTGGAAAATTTGTCTATTTGCTTACGGGATCCGCACCTTGGATTTGCTACAGGTACCATATGATTATAGAACCTGCACATACTCCAGGACTCAAACCGGCTATAGGAAAACATAGACTGATCATAGGGAAACTCGCTTGATCACATTGAGACTCGTTCCAATTGCAGAGAAACTGGCATTGTCTCTAGGAGCGTGGATCACCAATGAGTTACTTCAAGAATTTCAGATGCATCACACAACTTGTCACAACTTCAGATTTCCAAAATTTCTCCTTGTTTTGATATATCGTTCTGCCTCAAGAGTTATTACAAAACTTGTTTAACGCTTCAGGAATTGCTTGCGCAACCTTCATTTAATCTTCAAACAACTCACACAACCAAAAACCTATGTGGTTTCTTCTTGCTTGATTTCGGTATCTTGTTTTGCTAAAACGATGCGACTGCTTTAGAACTATTTTGGCTAGGACTTCGATTTAAATCAACTTGCATGACCCGAAATGTACTCAAACATGCTTGTCACAGATAAACTCGACTTAGGACGAAATTTGTCTTTTTTGACGAAATCCTTTAGACCAAAACTTCCCACAACAGTTCTTGTGCCAGAACAAGGTAAAAGATAAAAAGATAAAAAGGGTTTTATCAACTAGGGTGGAATCTTTCATCACAAAAATTGATAGGGAAAAGGGGTCTTAAAATCCTCAGAGCCTCAGGCTCAAGAAAAACAAAATTAAATTGATACACCAATGATGATTCAAATGAATCCAATCCTCTTGAATGTATAAATTTCTTTGAGGGGCTCTCCTTCCTTAATTGATTGAGTAAACTTTACTCCAATCCCCATTTTTGGGTTTCTTCGCCCAACCACCCCAAAACTTGTTGAAAATGCAACAACCAAAAATCTACGTGGTTGCTTCTTGCTTGATTTCGGTATCTCGTTTTGCTAAAACAATGTGACTGCTTTAGAACTATTTTGGCTGGGACCTAGATTTAAGTCAACTCGCATGACCCGAAATGTACTTGGACTTGCTTTTCACAAATAAACTTGACTTAGGACGAAATCTGTCTTTTTTGATGAAACTCTTCAGACCAAAACTTCCCACAACAATTTCTGTGCCAGAACAAGGTAAAAGATAAAAAGATAAAAAGGGTTTTATCAACTAGGGTGGAATCTTTCACCACAAAAATTGATAGGGAAAAGGGGTCTTAAAATCCTCAGAGCCTCAGGCTCAAGGAAAACAAAATTAAATTGATACACCAATGATGATTCAAATGAATCCAATCCTCTTGAATGTATAGATTTCTTTGAGGGGCTCTCCTTCCTTAACTGATTAAGTAAACTTTACTCCAATCCCCAATTTTGGGTTTCTTCACCCAACCATCCCAAAACTTGTTGAAAATGCAAGAAATTCCTAATTTAATTTTGCGATGATTAAATTAGGAGAAATTCGAATTTCAATTTCAACAGAATACTTGGAGGTATTTAACTAAGGTGACGTGTCTCTTATCACTTAGTTAACTCAGTAAATTTGAGTTGGAAACAAGTTCAGTTCTACATGATTGATTGCTAATTTGTAGCAATCTATTTCAATGATTTTGACTTATTGTCAGTGTAACTATTTCTCACTGTTAGTAGAACTACTGGAGGTCCAGTTAAGGGCGTGTAACTTTTTTCACATTGAGTGACAAGGGTGTGTAGCTTTTTTCGCATTGAGTAATCATCCAATTAACTGATTAACCAACCTAAATTAACTCATGCATGCAGAGAATTCGAGTTACCTAGTTGAGAATGGAGTTCAAGGACATTGTACTATCAGTTGTAAACTATTCCAATTTGTACAGGTCATGCATACAGTCAGAGAAGGACCTATAGGAATTGCACAAACCAAATTGTGGAATTTCCTAAATAATAGGGGGTTAATTCCTTGAGGAACAACACAAGGAAATAGGGGCTTGGAGGCTCGAAATTTTGGCTAAGTATTGGCGAAGGTCGGCCAGTCATGCAGAGGATAGAAGATACAGGTGCAAGTTAAGCTCAAGCTTGAGCAGAGCATGTTGTATTCATCTTGATTCTTTGATTAATGCAATACAGATAGTAAGGGGTTTTGAGCAGTTGCTTTCCCCTAGATAAATCTCTTTAGTTGTGTGTTAAATCTTGATGCATGTTAATGATTTGTGTTCTTGATTGTGAATTTGCTTCTGTAGATCAGTATAGTAGCTTCTAGTCTTGTGCTTTAGTAAATTTCATGAGCAATTTAGAATCTACACATTAATTTCTTCATGGTATCAAAGCTAGATTCACAGTAGAGAAGAGGTTTCGAAATTGTCATTGCAGGAGGTTCGCATTTGAAGATCAGTGTTATAGGTTTTCTCTAGGACTGTGAAGATGGCTTTCAATCACACCATATGACACCATTATTTTTGGACTTATGTCCTCGGAAAAACCCAATGTGGGAAAACCGATGCAGCTATCTAAGGGTTTTCTTATTAAGCAATGCCAGAGTACAATCTGGATGACAAAACTGGCCTACCCAACAGAGAATTTCCTTGGCAGTAATACCTCTCAGTTTGAGACAAATCTCTTGACTGAAACCCTGGATAATCCTTCTGGCAGCTCCTCAGCACCAATCTGCCCAGAAACCCCAGCGTCAGCCTCTCTCTCGACTGCGTCAGCCCCTCTCTACCCAGTGCTGGTCCTGCGTCACCCCGGATGGGTCTGCGTCAGCCTTAGGAGGCCTTGCATTAGCCCTCTGTCCCTCTGCTTCAACAACGCTGGCCTCTCTGAGGCTCTGCGCAGCTCCCGACTGCCTTTGCGTGTCCCTGCGCGAGCCTTGGATGGCTCTGCGTCACTCTCCTCGGCTATTGCGCTGCTCTCACGACATTATCTTTGCCTCTCTGTCTCTCTGTACTCAATGCCCCTCAACTGCAACTCCCGATCACTAATTCTATCTCTCTTAGCAAACCTCGCTCTAGAGAATAGAATGATTGATCACTCTGGTGTATTCTCCAAGTGACCCTCAAGCCTCCTCTTGTACTTTTCCTGTTGAGATATTAACGACCGAGATTAAGTCCCTAATCAACGGCTAAGATTAGATCTGGATTGATCCATATCTTTTGGACCATTTTAACACAGTTTCTTATTAATAAACATTAATATTTTAGTTTCCCTAAGTTTAGACTTAGGGACTCCATTAAAAATATTAATTATTTTAATATCTCCTAAACTGTTTAGAATCTGCCCAATCCCTTTCTGGGTATTGGAGATCTCATGTGTGCCAACCTCTCCACCAAATTTCGTGGCTAGAGCACATCCGATGCTACCTCAAATCAACACTCCCTCTTAGCGAGGAGTGTGCTCTATTAATACTCCTCACTGAGTATCACCCTGATCATTTGACATTTGTCCCTGGGCTGATGCTAGGCCTGTTGCCCAGCATCCTCTGCACTGCTGTATTCTGTACTGCTACCCATGGTTCTGCCATTGCTACTACTGCATCTATACGACAGCTCCCTCTGCATCCGTGATGCTGCTGGTTCTTTCTCCCAACACTGCATCCGCATTGCAACTCCTCTCATCGCACTGCATCGTGCTGCCCACTGTTGTACTACAACTCAGTTATTGAGAAGTAAGCAACTGATCTCCCAACTGACCTCTCTGTTGGGCTAGAGACCCTCCTGATGCTGAAGCTCCCTTCATCGCTTACAAGTGCTCCCTCTCTAACCTCTGCGTTGCTGCAACAACTCCCTGCATCTTGCACCGTTGCACACCTCTCTGTGCTATCTTGCACTGGTGCAACACTCCTGTGCCTCTTGCATTGCTGCAGCCTGCTAGCCTCGCGCTGTCTCGGGACTTCTGCACTGTAGCTGTCTCTGTCGCTTCATTCACATCCATCTCTACCCACATCAGTCATTCCTGCTACTCCTCTTTGGGGCTCCCGTAGCAAGGTCTAATCCAAGAGGTTGGATAACTCGAGGATCCTGCCCCTCATCGTTTGTAGTTCATCTGACTACAACTCGATGTCTCCCCACTGCCGCTCAAATGGCGCATGTGCACTCATGGCACAGTCATCGTCTGTCAAAACTTCCTTCTCTGCCCGTGCTGGCGCTTCTTTAGTCTCGGAAGACTCTCCCTTAGTCTTCTTCCTTGGACATTGGGTCGCATAATGACCCAACTCCCCACAGTGGAAGCACATGATCTTGGAGAGATCCTTCTTCCGCTTTTACTGCTTGCCCTTAGATGCTAGGGCAACATCTTCCTCCTCCTGCTTGACTTTGATCCCCTTGCTACTGCTACTCGTCTTCGACTGCCTTTTGATCTCTTCCTGGCGAAGAGCTACCCACATCTCATCCCAAGGTGCGAGAGTCCCTTTGCCCAACTTACTCTGGACAAATACCTCCCAGTCTTATGAGACAACATTCAGAGGTGTCCTCACCATCAGCTTCTGATCTAACGTGGCTTCTATAGCAGTCAACTTATCTTGGATCTCATTCAGTCCTTCGAGGAAGGTGTCAATCGGTTCTCCCTTCATCATTTGATACGACCTCAATTGATTCTCAAGTAGCCTTCTTCTCCGCATAGAAGTATGATGGTACAATTTCTTAAGGGCCTCCCACATCTCATATGCATTTTCCTTCTCGGCAATGTGTGGTACTACATGGTCCTTGACGTCGTTAAGGATGATGCTCTTGGCCCTTGCCATTGCTTCCTTGTACTTGTCGTTATCTTTGGGGTTGACTCGGATAGCTATAACCTTCAAGGCTAAGTTCTTGACAAGATTCCTGTCAAGTACAAATAAGATTCTGGCCTTCCAGACTCCGATGTTCGACACTTTGTCCAGTCTATCCTGGTATCTTACTCCGTGTAGTGCCATGATGCTCTTCTACTTCCCTCCTGGAAGTTCTCTGTTCAACTCCTCCGAGTCTCTACTTCCCGTTTGGAAGTTCTCTTCTGGACTTACTCTAAGTCTCAATTTCCCTCTTGGAAATCCTTCTGCCATTGTCGAGATGCCCCCTACTTTGATTGTCTTGTGCAACTGCGCCACTGATCCGGGTTTCTCGGCTAGAAGCCCTTGGTAGCAACTCCCTCCTCTTGGCCTTGCTCTATCAGGTACTATTCTGACTACAGTACCTCACCAGCTCCACTCTGCAATATTCCCACAACCTTCTAAACCCCAACAATCTGAAGGTGAGAGCTCCTAGGCTATGCACAATCCCGACACCAGCAACCCAGCCTCAGCGAACTGTGTCAGCCCTCCCAGCATCTGCGTGGCTTTGCATGAGGCTCCCTTTGCCTTCCTTAGCCTCTGTGCTGCCTCTTCCTGGCTCACTGTTGATGATGCAGGCACTCCATCACCCTTCTCTTGTTGTTGCTATGCTAGAAACAACTTCTGTCACCTCGGGACAGCTGTTTTCTGCTGCTATTGCTCTGCTCGGCTGATGTCCTTAGTCCTCCTGTGATCTGCAATCACCCTCTGATACCATGTTGAAGTTTCAAAGTCTACTTAGTTAGAAACCCTCCATGCACTTTATCTGATTTATTCCTACCTACTTGTTATGTTACTTAACAAGTTATTTACAATGTAAATACTGAAAATAAACACTAGTGCATGCTCAACATATTACAGATCAACAACTAAAGGAAACAAAAACAATCACACCATATGAAACCATTATTTTTGGACCAATGTCCCTGGAAAAACCCAATGTGGGAAAACTGGTGTAGCTATCTGAGGGTTTTCTTATTAAGCAATGTCAAAGTACAATCTTGGTGTCGAAATTGGTCTACCCAATAGAAAATTTCCTTGGTAGTAATACCTCTCAGTTTGAGACAAACCTCCTGGTTGAAACCTCGGATAATACTTCCAGCAGCTCCTCAGCACCAATTTGCCCTAGAAACCCCAGCGTCAGCATCTCTTTGGACTACGTCAGCCCCTCTGCCCAGCGCTGGCCCTGTGTCACCTCGGATGGGTCTATGTCATAAGTGGGATACTTCCGAACTGTGTCTGAAAGTTTCTCACGGTGATATGCCACTGGATGCCTGTGTTGAGTAAGGACTGCCCCAATAGCATAGTTAGAGGCATTTGTCTCGACCTCAAATGGTTGTTGCAAGTCTGGTAATGCGAGCACTGGCGTTGAGCAGAGGCAATCTTTCAACTCTGTGAATGCCTTCTGTTGAGATTCAGACCAAATTTTTTTTGCTTTCACTCCTCCCTTGGTGACTTGACTCAAGGGCCAAGTGATATGAGAAAATTCCAACACAAACTTGCGGTAGAAGTTGGCAAGACCTAGAAAGCTACGGAGCTCTGTCAGAGTGGTTGGAGATGGCCAATCCCGAATGACTTGGATCTTGGCTGGATCCACATGCACCCCCTATTCATCAATAATGTATCCCAGATACTAAACCTGGGTCATGCCATAAGTGCATTACTCCAAATTGGCGCATAACTTGTGTTGCCACAGTGTTTGGAGAACTTGTCGGATGTGGTGAAGGTGCTCTTCCCAACTCTGGCTGAAGATCAGGATGTCATCCAAGTATACCACTACAAATGAGTTGGTGAATGGCTGCAAGATGTCATCCATTAGCCTCATGAAGGTTGCAGGAGCATTCGTCAATCTGAAAGGCATAACCAACCATTCGAAAAGGCCCTCCTTGGCTTTGAAGGCAGTCTTCCACACATCGGAGGGTTCGATTGGTACCTGGTGATACCCTGACTTCAAATCGGTCTTGCTGAAATATTTTGCCCCTTCAGTTGGTCCAGGAGGTCATCAATCCGTGGGATCGGGTACTTATTATGATCAATGATCTTGTTCAGCGCCCGATAGTCAATATAGAGTCTCCAAGTCCCATCCTTCTGTACCAACACGATCGGGCTACCACAGGGTGATGAACTTGGACGGATGTGACCTTTTTGCAACAACTCCTGAATTTGCCTCTTGATTTCATTGTTCTCCAGTACAGAGTGTCGATAGATTGGTCCATTGGACAGCGACGCACCTGGGGTCAGATCGATGGAGTGCTTGACCTGACAGTGTAGAGGAACCCTTGCGGGGGAGGTGAAGATGTCCTCATACTCCTCCATGACCTTGTCCATCTGTAGTTGTCATGCGGAGGGGCCCTGTCTAGAGGTCGTGGCCACCATCTTCTTCTTTCTTTAAGGGCGTTTCATCAGGAAAACAAATTTCTCGGTTTTGGAAATGAGCTTACTACATTGTTATGCAGTAACCAAAGAGATGGCAGTAGGCGGTGCTACCTCCGGTATCCTGTACAACTTATTTCCTAAAGTAACAATAACAGCATGGGGCCTTGATTCATACACAACATGTTGCTTCCACAAGTATGGTTGTCCTAACAATACATCACAAACTTCAAGGGGAGCTCTTATGGAACTCACATTGCTTTCCTGTGTCCTTTTTCAGCTTCGCGACGCTGTTCTTCGCTTGTAGCTTTGGTAGGTTGCCTTGGGCCGTGCCGCCTTGGCTTTGTCCTTTGTTTTGCAGTTTGGGGGCACCTTTCCCTTGCTTCGGATTCGCAGATCCAAAGTCTCGCTTCTTCTGTTTAAACTTTTGCTTGACCTTGACGACATATTGGTATGCTGTGCCGAGCGAGGAGATGTTTAGGAATTCTATTTCTTCCTAGATGTACTTGTGCAGGCAGCTGCGGTATTTGAGTACCAAATGGTGCTCCGAATCCTTGATACCCAACTTTGTGCGAAGGGTATGGAAAATATTGGTAAACTCCGACACATCTTGGTCCCTTCCTTGCCGCAACGTGGTCCACTTTTTGTATTGATCCTCATAGCTTCCGACAGGGTAGTACTGCTCCTTGATGGCATCCCGGAATGAATTCCAAGTGGGTGTGGTGAAAATAGTGAGCCTGTACTTTCATCCTTCTCTTCGTAGTAGGTTTCCCACCAGTCTTTGTCGTGGGGGGTTGCTTTGAGAAGAGCGAAAATAATCTTTTCCTCACTTGAAAAATCATGAACAAAAAAATAACCCTCTAGCAGATTTAACCATTTATCGACGACATATGTGTCTATCTGACCATCGAATATGGGGATTTCAAAATTAACTTGTACCTTAAATGGTGTGGCATTTCCAGAGTAGCTATTGGAAGCCGATGCGGTTCCCCTGGGTAGCCGCTAAAGGATCTGGGCAAAGCTGTCCATCATCGCGTTCCTTTGTCGCTCGAGGGCTTCTTTGAGGAAGATTTTGATAGGATCTCCTGCCCCCTCGTCTTTCTTTTCATCTGCCATGGGAGGCCATCGGGATTTGTGAGGTTGGTCTTGCAAAGGTTCAACCAGTTCAAGCCCTAACTCTTTATATCCCGACCTTGTTGGAGACATGCAAAGAAAAAAGAGAGAAAAAAAGCAGACTGCTCTGATACCACTGATCCGGATTTAAATAGGAACGCAACAAATTACAGAGATAACCATAAACACAGAGATGTAGCGGAAATAATACTTCTTTTCGTTAATGTAAAATACTGAAATATGCTTACAAATAGAAATGGAAATAAACTATCTAGGGCGACGGTAGCTTATCTCTGAGAAGAGATGTGGCGGCTACATGCCTCTGAAGTGCCTTACAATGAGGCTCAAGGGCCTTTTTATTAGTGAACAATAAGAGGAAACCCTAAACAACCAAAACACTAACTCGAGGAGATGTAACACCAAGAGTTTATGGGCCCCATTGGGCTGAGTTGGACAACCAACTTCCCGGGGTTGCGACTTGGTCATATTATCTCCGTTTGACGCGCATGATAACCTGTTGGAAAGATCTCTTCGAGGACTGCGACGGAAAAGACGTTTTAGACAGAAAATTGTCGGCGGTAGATTTCCAAAAAAATGTCGTTTAGGGCCTCAAAACGGCTCCGGAAGTTTAGGACCTGAAAAACTGCTAAAAATAGTAAACTATGCTACAATTAAGGAAACTGAAAATATGAAAGAAGCAATGGTGGAGGTCCAAGTGGAATTGGCGGGTGGCCACCAATATCCACCTGGATCAAATATATGGCAAGCTCTTTTGTGTGCCTAGGTGCAGAGGAGGTAAAACCCCATTTGAACTATTGGATGCATACACAGTGGCCAATGAAGATGACCTGTTCTCTATGATACTGAGATTCAGTTCTTGCCATAGAGGTTCAACAACTGAATTTAGCCTCCTAATTATAGTAACACTTTCACCATGATCTCTATCAGGCCATACCTCATCATATTTTTTCTTGTTAAGTGAGGAAGCAAGAGAGCTCAAGGCTTGTAGTATCCTAAGAATTTCAGCACCCAAGAATGGAGTTGGAGAAAACATGGTTTCAGTCTCACTAACACACCAGAGTTCACCCTCTGTAACCTTGCTTAATCTTTCTTCACACTTTAGCCAAGATGATAATAGTCTAAGCTTTGCTTCAGGAATATTGGGCAGCACTGTTCCAGGAACAACTTTATTTTCAGAAGAAAAGTTGAACCTTGGGAGGTTGTCTCTAAGGATAGCTTCAACGCTGATAGTTTCAGTGTCAACGCCGATTTGTAAAAAACAATGTTAAAGCACTAACAACGGGAGTGTTAGTGCCAAATTGTAATAAATAGGGGTAAAAACAGTGTTACACTAATCGCGATTATATCGTAAAATCGCGAGTTTTGGCCGATAAATATATGTATTTTTTTGGCGATTTAAAAAATCGCGGAAAAAAATGTTTTTGGTTTTGTTTTTTTTGAGGAGGAGGAGGTGACACAACCTACCCAAGCTACTACCCCTGTCACTAGTAGAGGACATGGTCTACCTCCTGTAGCTCCTAGTTCTTCAGCGTCTAAAGCACAGCAGTTTCCACTGCCAACTCCACCAACATCTACATCTAGAGCAGCGAAGGAAATCAGTAGTATTAGACTTTAGTTATTTGGATCATTTCATTGTATATGACATTATGACTCGTGATATGAGATACATTATTATATTTTTTGTTGATATTTTGAAGCTGAGTTGGGAGTCATGAATAAGGACTTACTATTCAGGACATGATTCACTGTTATGTGTGATGTGGCACTAGAAATGATATTAAACATCTTATATATTAGTTCTTTTATCATATTTATGTGTCAATGTATTTATTGTATGTTGTAGATGCTTTGGATATTAAAAAATTGAAAAAAATGAATATTTTTGTATGTTACGATTTTTTCCCGATTTTTACGATTTTTTTCCGATTTTTTTCCGTGCTGATTTAATCCCGATAACGATTGATGCAACATTGGTTAAAAGCGCTGACAATAACAGTGTCAACGTTATTGCAGTTTTGAAAATTTAAAATTGCTATAAGAAGAATTTCGGCGTAAATCACATAAAGAACTATTTAAAGGGTTAGACTAGATCTGTCTCTTCAACTTGTCCTGACGATGAACCACACTAGTTGGTTCGAAACGAATTGGCAAAGGTCTTTCTTTATGTGATTTACGACGAAATTCTTCTTATAACTATGATGAATCACAAAAGCCTCAATTCTACAATTTAAAATTGCGTTGACAACCAAAGTAATTGCGCGCATTTCTGAAGACAGTCAATTAAACTCCGACATCTGGAAAATCAACGCCAAATGCAAAATTCAAACTTTTTCATGACCAAAGAAATGTGCCGATGGAATAGCATGTTTAATCTCAAGTGTTTTCGGATGGTGGAAGTACTTATATTACCACGAGTTAAAAGTTGTGCAGAGTTAATCATGTGTATTGTTTTATCTGCCGAAATAAAACAATTGTTATCCCACATTCTTATAATCAAATCTAGATCTCATACAAATTCTTGAATGTCATGCATAATATATTGCTATACCTTGAAAGCTGCTGTTTGTCTTTTACTATCAATGTAAATCAATTGTATTATCTTTTCAATCATCTATGTGCTTTGGTAAATCATATTTGCTTTGTGAATCATACCATGCTACCTGAATTCTATTGTCTTTATTTCATGTTTTTGTCATAAACCATTGATAACATATCTGTGATCTTTTAATATGCAGGAATATGATGTTGAAGATGCTGTTATTCCTCTTCAACCCTCCTTGGACTATACAGCTCCAGAACTGGTCAGGAGTAAGATGCCAACTGTTAGCTGTGCATCTGATATATTCAGTCTTGGATGCCTTGCTTACCATTTGCTTGCTCGCAGACCTCTTCTGGAATGTAACAACAATGCTCGGATGGTTTGTCTTTGCAACTTTCTTGCATTGTGAACTAAGATAGGCCGGAAATAATTTCTGATATTCATGTTTGCTTTTAAAATCACAGTTTCAAAGTTCAATTGTTGGATGGGTTGAGGTATTTGATCACATATTTATATATAAAGGCTTTACTGCATGCATGCTTGAATGGTTACAAATTCTTTCACCTCCAAGCGACTACATAAAAAACTTGAGTTCTTGTTTAGATGTTTCCTTTATTCCTTTCAACACTATGACACAATGTTGTGAAAATTTATTGAATTGGTCTGGTCTTATCCATCACAATCCTATTATTGGAAACTCTGTTATTCTCATGCTTCCTTCCCGTCTTGCATTATTTTTGCACTAAATCTGGGACACTGCTCCTCATCATTCTGTTGAACAGCAGGGGCATCCTGCTAGTATGTACTGATCTGAAGATTCAAATGAATGATGAGTTGCTGTCTCTACAGGGGACTAGTTCCTTGCCTCCATGACGGCTTTCATCTTTGTACCACTGCCATACTGTCTAATCCATCCCTTCCTATTTTTGCATTAGGATTTAGCTGGAACTAGTTTTCTTATTTCAGAAATAAATTTAATGAACAAAGTAGAGATAAACATGCTGTCCAGGAGATTGACAAATAGGTACAGAACAATTTGACAGATTTGTTCTGTGAATCATATTCTAGGAATAATCAACATGTGTTAACAAATACTGCTATTAACATGTAACAAAGTGCGCTCTGCATGATGCATGCTGAACCCTTCATTCATAGGGGGCTTAAGAAATCTAGAGGAGAAGAAGAGATTTGGATTTGCCACACTTTTAAAACTAGTACAGAATAGAAATATTTCTGGAGTATTGGACATTTGAAATTATTATTCAATTCATGTTCTTAACTAAAAATGCATCTTTAGAAAGAGGTTCTCAACTAGAAATTATATTATACTCCCTTGCAGTTAAAAATGAATTACATCTCTTTTACTTTCAGCGTCATAATTGTTTTTCATTGTATTTCCTTTATGGTTGTTCTGCTTTTCCTTTCCTGGGCAAAAGTGATATATGGTTTGTTCTGAACCTTTGCAGTATACAAGTAAGATTACATACTTGTCCCATGAGAGCTTTTCAAACATCCCTCCAGAGCTTGTACAGGATTTACGGCAAATGCTTAGTGCAAATGAATCATTAAGGCCAAGTGCTTTGGATTTCACAGGTATCATATGTGCCATAAACCTAAATTTTCTTGAACCCTTCTTGAACCCATTTGCCTTAATCTCTCTATTGTTTATTCTTCTTGGCTATGTTACTACAGCTATACAATCTTTTGTTTGTAATTTAATTGAGGTCAATGATAGAAATTTGACAAAAGCAGGGTTACCTTGTAGATTATCCACATTGTTGCAGATATATCTGTATTGCTCTAGTAGCATTATCCTTATAAAATTGATGTTTTTGTGCATAATATGTTTGATTATGTATCTTACAAACAATTTGTCTGATTAGTGATTCATCTACTTATTCGAACTTTTGGATAATCCATGTGTATCTTAGAAGGGTAGTTGACTTGCATTAAAATATATCACGTCTAGCAGATGATTTGAGATTGATTTAATTCTAAACCGAATAAACATTTGAAAGAAAATATTTTGCAATTTACCATGATGAAGAGTGTCCTATTTTGCAATTTACCATGATGAAGAGTGTCCTATTTTGCAAAGGATTTAGCCATGGGTTGGATTTTAACGTCTTGACTTCATGGATTTTTGAATAATGTGCTCATAAGAGTGTGAAAATGACCAGCATTGAAAGAATGTATATACATCAGTGCAACTGATGTTATGATTCTGATGTAGAATGCTAGTTCAGGCAGATGAGATAAGATAAGTTTGTTAATGTCCTGTAACATCAAAATCTTGCAGGCCTACTACACAGCCCCACTAGGCAATCTAAGTCTCTTGGCAACAAGAGATCGGCCACATCTGTCACCTCAATGGCTTCTCTCCAGCAATTCAGTGGTGCATTGAATCCCACAAGGGAGGCTTTTGTTATAAAGATACCTAAGGATATACATTAAAGAAAGGCTTAATGGTTATACAAGGTCTAATGATTAAAGGAAAGGTACCGATAGAGCCTAGAAGGCTAAGATAAGAGGTGCCCAAAGTTCAAGTACTCTTCCTTGAGACCTATGTAATTTAGAAAGGAGATGCTATAAGTTAGGGTTTGTGAGGTATGCAAAACTAGGGCACACAATGGCATGTAGAAATTCCACGAAAATTGAAATTTCTTATATGAACAAATCTGAAACTAACTTGTGACCCAAGACACAAAATTTTCTCTACTTAATTTGCAGCAAAATCAGAACAGAATTAAACACAAGTCACACAATCTAGGGAACCCAACTGGGAGAACCCTTTGTTTGATTGAGAATTTTATTGATAGAAGAATGAGCCATAGATCTCTTACAAAGACAATCTTATTTCAGTAGAAACGAATGTAGTTTTCCCTGCTTGTACTGAGCTGAAACACCTTGCAAGAACCCTGATCCTGCTTCACTATTTCCTTGTGCAAACCCCAAGGAAATTCTCCTCTATCAGCTGCGCACAGGTTTCTCCTTAGTATGCCCTTCCCACACACAAGCTTCTGCACACAAACTCATGATCTCTATTGCCTTGTCTCAACTCGTGCTCACAAAACAATGAATAACAATGTGCCTTGATCCTCCTTTTAAGCTTTTAGAATAGGCTAAATCTGGCAAGTCTTTATTTTAGGAAATCGAACTGCATGTTGAAGAGTTAACAAAGGCTATGAAACTGTTGTAACTCGTCCTGCCTTAATTTAGAAGTTAAGGCTCTCTTAGCTCGTCCTTTCCCAAATTAACTTGCACTAGAAGACAACAACTGAGCCTTCCACATCTGCACTAGTCAAATTGGTCCACGCACGCGTCTTAACTTTTAGGAATTTGCCCTAACTTTGAGGAACTTGTCCTGATTTTTAGGAATTAGCTCCTAACTTATAGGAATTGTTTCCTTACTTATAGGAACTTGTGCATGCTAAGGAAAAACTGCTTCTGATCTCTTTGACTAAGGCACAAGTCAAAGAAGGACCTTTCTTGCTACTATTTTCAACACTTCCTCTTAGCGAGGAAGGTGCTTCTGGAAGAACCTCGTCCACCTGGATCTGTCTCCAACACTACCAAGTTCTTTGCTGCTATAGTATGTCTTCTTTCCCACCATGTTCTGCCAGTCCATCACTTAGTCATAAGTGCAATGTACCTTGCTACCTTGTGGCTGCTTCCTCTAGCTGGAAGTGATAATAGAAGATTCAACTTTCTTATGATCTGCCTTAACCAAATCCTTTGCCCACTTGGATTGAACTCTCCCTATACCGGGAGTCTCTAACTGAGTGGCTGCCTCCACTTGCCCTTGGCTATGCTCTTAATCATTTTGGTGGCTAGCCCAACTGCCAACTCACTTAGACTCAAATTGAGATACTGGATGAGGCTCCATCTTGAGGGCTCTATCTTTCTCTTGCTCAACAACCACTTCTCCACTCTAAGCTCTCCCTGCCTTGCTGCTCAAGGCGGCATTTGTCTCTAGTTGCAGCTTATAGAGATTCTCCACCCTCACACCTATTTGCTTCTTACCTCCAAAAGCTAAGTGCTAGAGGTACGCCTTATCTTTGCTGAACATGATATCATATCCCTTGTCCTCAAGGGTAGCTATTGAAACAAGATTCTGCCTCAATCTTGGAACACAAAGAACATTTATGGATGAAGAGGATTACTTGACTCCCTCTGTAAACTAATAGTACCAACTCCTCTAGCTGCATACTGTGTCAGGTCCCTGTAATGCCCATGTAGCCCCTTTATTGTCATTGTTGTGCCCATGTAGCCCCACTATTGTTATTGTTGTGCCTCATAGAAGCCCACTATTGGTATTGTTGTTCCATTATATTATTATTGTTATGCAAACTCTAAATATATTGTGACCCTTTAAACTCCTATATATACCAAAGCGGTCTTGTCATTTGTATCATCCAATACTTGTTCATTTATGTGATGTAAAGGAGGTTGCCCCCTCAAAGAGGCTTATTTTCAAGTCTTTGATTTTTTTTTTTTTTTTTGTGATTTGGTTACATGATATTTGGTATCAGAGCTTTGGATTCTAGGGTTTCGTTGCTTCAAACAGGTCATCTTGGATTTTTTGCTATTTTTTTTTTTTCTACGTGGCTTCAAAAGCTGAAATTTCGAGCACGTGGAGTCGAAATCCTGGTGAACTTCATTTAAAAATTTCAGATCTTGATTCGCTATATTTTATGAGATATGGTCCGAAGAAGTTAGTGTTTTTGCATGCTCCAGAATTCAATCTCAAAGATGTGACCTAGGGAAAATCATCATAACTTTCTCTACGAACACTAGATTTGAATTTCATAAAAAGTCACTAAAAGTGCATGGACTGTAGATTGTCGTGTATCATTTTCAAGGCTGAAGGTTGAAACAATGACATGAGGCATATCGTACAAGTTCGTTCTACTGAACCAATCCATAATCAGGTCATTGTAGGATTGATCTAAAGGTCATCCGATTCCGATAAGTATTCATGGAGTTGTGAATTTATTTGTGTTATAAGACAATTCGTCAAGGTCGGCCAACAACCAAATAAACCCCACATGTGCTCAACGTTTTAGTATAAAAAGAGATGACTTGAGAGTCATTTTACACACACTCCTATCTAGATTTCTCTCCACTTGTCTTGGGTTTTAGTGGAAGAGAAATCTAGGAGTGGAAGCCCTAAACGTTGGAGGAAAAGAGGCTGCCCTAGTCGGAGCAAAGAAGGCAGGCCAGTGAAGCGATGGAAGGGTTCTATGCATTGACCTAAAGGAGCTCAAGGAAGAACCCTAACGCAGTCCTAGAAGGCAACCCTAATGCAGTCCTAGAAGGCAACCCTAATGCTATCCTAAATATACCTATGGTGCCCTAGATGCAGGACTAATGCGGCTAAAAAGGAGGACTGTTTTAAGGCCTAAAACAAGGCACCGAGCTGCTGGAAGGAGGCCGAGGGTAGGCCGAGTTGAAGAAGGGTTGTTTGGGGCAGCGAAAAGGTGGGCTGTAGGTGACATCGTGGAACTCTGGTAGGCTGCAGTCCTAACCACCTCAAAATAGGTATAGCGTGGAGAGTTTGAGGGTTCAAACATGCCTTGAACAACAGCGTGCTAGGGGAGGTGTCTCATGAGAGTATACTGCAGTTTTCTTGAGGGCTGTTCGAGTACTGTGTGAGGAGTTTAGGGCTGCCTAGTGCCCTAACCAGATCAGTGATGAACAATAAGGTATGGCAAGGCTATTGGGACAACAACAAGATATGACAAGGCTATTGGACAACAACATGTTATGGCAATGGCATAGTGCAATAATGGCACAATTGGGATAGCATGACTGTTAGGGACAACAACTACAACAATATAACTAGGCAGCAGCAAGCATGGAGCTGCATGGGACAGCTGCATAGTAAATGGGACAACAAAGGAATGCTAAGGCAAACATGGGACAACAGCAAGCATGGACAACATTGCAAGCATGGCAAGCATAGCAAGCATGGACAACATGGCAAGCATGGTGCTGCATGCGCATGAGACATGCTGTATGACAACATGGTTCAACATACCACACGGGACAACAATGTGGCAACATGATGCAACAATGGTACATGGGACAACAGTGGCAGCATTAGGTGCAACAGTATGATGGGTGCAACATGGTGAGGTTCAACATGATGACGAGGTGCAACACAATGATAGCTGAAGGAGTCACCTTGGAGAATCAGTTGAAGCAGCATGTCTTCAACTGAGTTCAACTATCTCATGTATCATCTTCTTAGAGATGATCTATGCTCTTATTTAGATAATTCAAAGTGTTGACTTGTGTTGTAAGTGTTCTCTCTCTCTCTCTCTCTCTGCTGAACTATTGAAGAACATATAAGAAGAATTGATCAATGGTTTCCCCACATTGGGGTTTGTCCCTGGCTAGCGCCACATCTTGTGTCTTCTTGTCTTGGCTTGTCTTCTGCGATTTATGTTTATGTTCTATCTGCATAACTTTAATGCTGATGTGATTGCTAATCTGGAAAAGATATTGAGCTAATAGTGAAAATTGAAATAAATTGCTCTAAGCATATAACATACCTAAAATGATCAAAAGAAGACTCAGAGGGCTACTGTAAGACGAAATTTCAAACCTTGGAGATCATAATTTACTGAGATACAACAATTTCAATATTGAGCTCCTTAACGCAAGAAAAATGTGTGTATTTTAAAAAAACACTGCATAATTTTTATTTTGAAAAATCAGTTTGAAGTGATTCAAAGAGCATAGTGAAGCATAAAAAACATTATTTGGTCCCAAGATGCCTTGTAACAAGAAAATAGATACACCCATTAAGGCAACAAAAAAATCCGGTATGACACATGAAGAAGAGGAAGAAATGCAACATAATATATCAAAATTACGAGACCAAGTACAACAAATTTTGCTCTCACAAAGAGTAACAAAAAATGCAGTGGAAGCTAAGATGGATGGTTTGAAGAATGATTTAAAATCCGATATGGAAGCAATGATGAATGTCAAGATGGAAGGTTTGAAGGATGGTTTAAAAATAGAAATGAAAAGGCACGTGGAAGATTTGAAGAAAGGTTTGACAAAGTTGCTACAAGAAATGCTTCGTAGTAGTGACAAGGTACTCTATGAAAATCATGACGAGGATAAAAGGAATATGATTTATGATTTTAGAGACTCCAATAGTGGTTTGAAGACTAACCACATTCCAAAGGTTGATATGAAGAAGCTTGATGGCAAGGATCTGGTAACATGGATACTACAGATGGATCAATTCTTTGATGTACATGATATTTCACACACACAAAAGGTACACATTGCATCTTTATATTGAGAAAAAAATCAATTTATGCACTATCGATGGCTTTGATTTGGTAAATCAATTGTCACTTGGACAATTTTTATGGAAGAATTGGTAGCACATTATGAGGATACAAAGAGCAATACCTTCTTTAGCCATTTGATAAATCTCAAACTAAAGGGTTCAACTACGGAGCACATTGAGGATTTCCAAAGATTGAATATCCAGTTAAATGGTATTCCAGAGGTGCATATGATTGATGCCTTCATAGGGACTTTAAAGGATAACATCTTGTTAGTTTTTGTAGCATTGAATGTGTTCTAGTCATAGAATTTGGTGGAGAGGCTAGAATACCTGAGATCTCCAAAACCCAAGAAACGTTTATGGAAATTCCATGTAGAGATGACTTAATTCAATTGTTAACTTATTTTTTAATGTTTCCTAAGTCTGAACTTAGTAAAACTGGTTAATTAATCAAAATTAATTAAGTCAAGGTGAGAAATCTCTACAAACTCACACAGATTGACATAAGATTAATCTGGACCCTTGATTGTGATCTAATCTTGGCCATTGGTGCTCCAATAGAGGATTATAAGAAGAAGTTGATGGGTAGATGGAGAATACACCAAACAGATACTTAGTGATCTAGACAGTTCGATTTTCTAGTGCAGGTGATTTAGCAGGAGAAATAGAGTCAGAGGTCAAGTTGCAGGTGGCAGAGGGGCATAGTGGCACATTTCCGGAGGAGTCTCCAGTTCCGAAAGAGTCAAAAGAGAAGGCCGAAAATATTCCTCAGGAGGCAGTGCAGTGACTGTGTAGTGCCTCAAGATAGGCAACTCGATTAAACAAAGAGGGTCAATTCAGCTTCCAGAGGCCGAGAAAATTTCCAGGAGGCTAGAAGAATCGCTTCCAGTGGCAACAACAAGCTACATGTCACATCAAAGGAAATTTTTGTGCAGTATGAGTTGGGCCTGCACAGAAACAACGCAAAAGGCTGACGCAGGGGGTTCCAGAGCCAGTTCTGAGGCTCAGTTTGTTGCGAGATTGCTTGAGGAGGAGGGTAAATTCCCTAAGATATTTTTGCGAGTGTTTTTCTCAGATAGAAACACCACTTTGGCATCATTTTATTGTACTCAAAATTTTTGCTGTTGCATAAATAATAAGACCCTCAATTGCTGCACCAATTTTCCCACATTGGATTTTTCTGAGGACAATTGTCCAAAAATAATGGTGTCACAATTCTTGTGTATGTGCTAGAATTTCTCAATTTCCAGTATTTACTTTCCACAATATCTTTATGGTGAAAATTGCAGTTGTGATTTTATTCATTGGTTGTCGTAGCAAATAAACTGCGTAATTAAATTTATAGTTAGGAGAAAAATTTCCGGTTGCTGCAATAGATGAGTTTTTCACGCATCCAACATGAAGTTCACTTTTGGGAACTTAAATCATTGGAGAAAGCATTTAAGGTGGCAAGAAAAGTTGCAAGAAAAATTATGGCAACAAGGAAGTCTACCATTCACAACTATACAAATGGAAGTGTTGCTGCTTTTAGCCTACCACAACCTACAAGGTTGACACCACAACAACTGGAGGAACAAATAACAAAAGGGCTTTGTTACAGTTGTGATAGAAAATGCACAAGGGTCATAAGTGTGTTGAAAAGAAATTATTTTACATAGATTGTGAAGAGGAGGAAGAAAAGGAACTAGAAACATGACAATAAGAGGATATACACCAAGAACCAACTTGAGAGAAAGAAGAAATGAATTTGACCATATCTTGTAATGCATTGGCAAGAATTAACACTCCTCAAACTTTCAAGATAGAAGAATATATCAAGAAAAAAAGGTAATAATGTTGATCGATTCTGGTAGTACCCATAATTTTATTCATTGTAAGACAACCAAGGAATTGAATTGCTTTTTATATCCAACACCAAAGTGTCAAGTGATGGTTGCAAATGGAGGAACTATAAATTGCTCAGGAAGTGCCATAATATCAATCTAACCATGGCGGAATATGTATTGAATAGTCCAATGCTTTCCATTCCAATGGGCGGTGTTGATGTTGTATTAGGAGTCCAATGGTTACAATCTTTGGGGACTATAGCTTTTAATTTTCAAGAGCGTTTCTTGAAATTTTCTTGAGAAGGAAAGAAAATTGAATTAAGGGGCATCGCAGGGAAACCAAGGACGATAATCAACTCTAATGTCATGACAAAGATTTTGAAGAAAGAACAATGAGGGATAACTGCGTAATTATGCTCACTAGATGTTCCGACATCAAAATCATCTGTTTCTCCAGATCTCCAAAGAATCGTGGACAATCATTCTAAGGTATTTGAGGCTCCTAAAGGCCTCCGACCTATTCGTGATCATGATCATGATGTTCACTTGATTCTAGGAAGCGTTCCTCCAAACATCAGACCTGCCAGATATCCCTATGCCCCAAAAAGTGAAATTGAACCTGACCAAAGTTCTTTCTTTGCTCCAGTAGTATTGATACACAAGAAGGATGGATCATGGCTTGTGTGTCCAAATTATAAGGAGCTCAACAAGCTCACTATTAAAGATAAATTTCCCATTCCCCTCATTGATGAATTGTTGGATGAATTACATGGAGCAATTTACTTCACCAAGATGGATCTTCGTTCAAGATATCATCAAATTAGAATGAAGACTGAAGAAATTCTGAAAATAACATTCAAAATTCATGAAGGTCATTATGAATTTTTTGTCATGCCTTTTGGCCTTACTAATGCACCTGCCACATTTCAAGGTTTGATGAATTCCATTTTCAAACCCTTCCCTAGAAAATTTTTGTTAGTATTTTTTGATGATCTATTAATTTACAACAAGTCTTGGAAGGATCATGTTCAACATGTTGACAGGGTGCTCAAACTATTGGAGGAGAAACAATTGTATGCAAAAACTTCGAAATGTTTCTTTTTGAATTTCTTTTTGAATCTGAAAACTACTATGGATGAAATCATATGATACAAATTTTATTCGTAATCATAACCTGAAATGATGTGATTGCTCACTCGCCACCTGTGTTATCTCAACCGCATGTCAAAGTTATCTCACCTTGTCTCGTAAGTAGTTTGTTTGTGTTAGTTCGGGATCATTTACACTTGGCATTGGAAACTGTTTTGTTCACAGGGATTTAGGATCAAATCCCGGGAAGACCACGCAGCGAAATGGGGAAAGGAGGTAAGATGAACCGAGCCGAGCCTAAAGTGCCAGATATGGTCTTGTAGTGTTAACATCTTAATTGTAATAAATAGGGAAAATTTCTAGTAGTGGGGCTATCAATGTTTTTAGCAATCCGATATGGTCTTGTGAATGAAATCGCTGACAAAGGGGATATCAACACTTTTCATTTTTGGCTGATAGGCCAATTGTCAGCGCCAAACCATTTTTCACATTCAAAAAGTGATCACTATGCTGACCACGTCAGCGTCAACATTTTCAATGAAACGTGTCTTCATCTGTTTTGAGAGGGTAAAAGTACTGGTTAAATCATTTTTCCTCCACTACAATGATTGAAATGTCATTAAACATGATCTTATCATATGATACGAATTTTATTCGTAATCATAACCTGAAACGATGTGATTATTCAATCGCCACCTGTGTTGTCTCAACCGCATGTCAAAGTTATCTCACCTTGTCTCGTAAGTAGTTTGTTTGTGTTAGTTCGGGATCATTTACATTTGGCATTGGAAATTGTTTTGTTCACAAGGATTCAGGGTCGAATCCCGAGAATACCATGCAGCGAAATGGGGAAAGGAGGTAAGATGAACCGGGGTCGAGCCTAAAGCGTCGAATTTGTTGGACATCTACACCGAAATCCTTGGGTTGTTTCAACAGGTTGGCTGGAGCGAATTCTTCCACCGCTATACCGGCTACCACGATCTTGTGGCTCGGTCTTTTGCACAAGGGTTCGATGGGAATCATGTGGAGGTGGGAGGCTTGTCATTTGCAGTTACAGAGCAAACCATTGATAAGGCCACAACCTTACTAGTGGACAATGACAATATTTTTCACAGTCATGTTTTGGCGGTGATCAATGTCCCTTTCTTCTTCAAAGAAGAATTCAGAGAGCAAAATTGAAGGGTTGGAGTTCGAAAGGAGTGGCTGCAGGACCAAGGAATTTAACGATCTCCTTTGCTTCCCCTGTGATTTCCTTTATCCATGGAACTTTATTGTCGATCTCCTCTAAGATCAGATTCAGATTATGGACAATGTAGCGTGTCCAAAATATGTGGTTATACCTCCCCTCAATAATTAAACTTGCAACTTTGCAAACTGGTGCATTATCCGTGATAACTTGCACCACCTTGTTAGGTCCTATTTGTTCAATAGATTTTATTACAACATCAGTAATGAATTGTGCATCTTTTACCTCTCCAGAGTAGTCTTTTGTTTTTAAAACCATTGCTTCTTTTGGTGAAGTGGCAATGGTATTTATCAATGGTCTATGCCTTGTATCTGTCCATCCATCTGAGAATAAGCTAACCCCAAAGCTACTCCAGGAAGAACGAATCGATGATAAGATATCCTCCACAAGCTAATTCTCATTTTTGAGAAGTTGAGTTCTGGCTTGTTCATAGTTGGCCCCTTGTACCCTGTGGGAGCTTTGTTAATTGCCCTTATCATATCTTTCCAGTAGGAGAGAGGACAACATTGAATGGGATACCACATGCATAGATGCACCTAGCCACTCTGGAATGAACTTCTTCTCTTGCTTTCACATTTACCAATTTAGCAATTCTACTATCTTGGATTGATGCAAATGCCCCTCTGGTATTTTTGGATGGTGGTGGTGGTTGTTGTTGAGTGGCTTTCCTCTTCCTTGTTTCAACCACAATCCTTGGCTCAATGTTTAATGGAGCTCAAGGAGTAGTGTTAGTAAGTTCTTTATGCCTTCTTTTAAGTCTATCAACCTCATCTTGCTCTCTTTGATATGCCCTCCTCACCATTGGGTTTGTTGTTTTTGTGCAGCCTACAATCCCCTGTCCTCCTCCATGTAAAAGGTGTGCCTTCACTCTTGGGTAGGAGCCCTTGTACGAATTACTACAAAGATTACATTGCCATTCCTATGAGCCACCACCTACACATCTTTGAAGCTTTTGAACATGCCTCCAAAGAGGATAATAGTCAGCCCTCTAGTTGGATTTGGGGCTGAACTTGCATCTTGGTTGGAAGCCATTGCTGCAAAAAAAAAAACTGAAAAAAAACAAATTTGTAAATAAAAAACGGTTTTTACATTTTTGGAAGCATAAACCCTCGAAAAATAGAAGAACTAGTGGGAAAAAACTAAGAAAATGAATGGCTCTTACCCAACTTTTTTGTTGTTGTTGTTGAAGCTACCCCAAAATGCAACAAAACACAAGAGAAAGATGGTTGTAATTGAGCCAAAAACCAAGAATGCTGTAGCTAGAAACTCTCCACTTCGAATCTACTTGTTAAATCTCTTTTTCTTGTTGTTGAAATCTCCTTTGCTCACTATTGAAAATGCCTTAGTTGAAACCATTGCTCTCTTCTTCTTGTCTCCTTGCTAAAATCGCTCCTCTCCAAGTGAAACGACTTGCTCAATTTGTGTGATGAGGGGGTGAGAGTATTTTTATAACTTGTGAGAGCCATCTAGAAATATCCACAAAATATTTTAATCGCCAAATAAAAATAAAAAAACAAAAAAAGAAAAAAGAAAAAATACAAAAAAGGCACTCCATACGACCTAGAAATGCATTTCAAGTGGCACTGGGCCAAGTTTTGGCCTCATGAAGCATGCCAGTATGACCTGAAACGCCTTTCAAGGCCGTACCATACACGTTTCACCATTTTTGTTTTTGCCCAAAACGACCTCTTGCCTAACGTTTCCTACAACATAGCGCCAAACTATTGATCACATCCTTGCACTCAAGGCCATCATTAAGGAAGCTCTTCATCGCTCTTTGAAAGTTTATTGCTATATTGTAGGCTTTTAGAAAGCTTTTGATTATGTCCCTAGGGAGGCTTTATTCCAGAGACTCAGAGGCATTTGAATCTCAGAGACCTTACAATCAACCATCATGTGTCTATACAAGTCCCTTTTTGGTCAATTGCGCGTAGTACATGGCCTATTAGATTTCATCCATAGTATGATTGGGGTTAAATAGGGTTTCCCCCTATCCTCCACATTGTTTGGGATCTAAATTGACGAGTTGGAGTGCTTCTTGGCTGAACACATCTAGGATGGTGATGGTTGCCTTATACACTCTGTGCTAATTTCTATCTCTCTTTCAGCATTTGTCTTTATGAGGAGACCGATTGGTTCTCCTACTGGGCGCAGCCCCCTTATGTAACCGACAGTCCCTTTGACCTACTTTGTGGTCATTCGTTGGACATTAATAAAATTATCTTATCTTATCTTATCTTATCTTATCCTTTTGTTTGCAGATGATGTGGTCCTTTTAGCCTCATCCCCTGATGGATTAAAGTGATAACTGGATGCCTTAGCCCTAATATGTGATCTTTGTCGATTGACAACCAACCTAGGTAAACCAAGGTCATGATCTTCAATGCATTAAAGAAGATTCTTTTTGATCACCACTACTTCAAAGGTGAGGAGATTGAGATCACCACCACATTACTTATTTGGGGGTATTATTCATAGGTCCTCGCTTCAGTTTGTAGCATGCACATAAACTCCGAATCAACAAGGTATATGGCTCTTTGGCTTTTCTAGTGAGAGCGTTTTCAACATGACTTTTAGGACATGTTGTCCAAGATGTCGCTTATGGACACTCTTTCCCACCCCACAGTTCTATATGGAATTGAGGCATAGGGACTTGGTTTACTAGATTCTGATTGGACCTTTGTGGAGAGAGTAGAGACCATCCTCCGTCGTTGCTTAATTGATGCAACTAGATAGTTACTCAAACCATCATCCTCATAAGTTTGGCACTTGCCTCTTTTGACTTGAGGCAATGTTTAGTCTTATCTCACTTCTATAGTGTGCTCAGAGTTTTGTTGATACAATGCAGGGGTGTGATAAATATCCATACTTGGCCTACTGTTAATCAGAGTCTAGTGCAACAGTTAGTCCCTTAGCTTGGACTCGATGTTGGTACATCGAAGTCTTATATATCCTTTCTTCAATTGTTATTGTGTTAGATCGACTTCCTCCATATATATATTCCTTATGTGCACGAGGCCACCTCTTACTAACCAAACAGGGGATGAATGCAATCGTTCATGAAGATATCGACAGGGAATATTGTTTTGGGTAAATACTTAGGTTGTTTTACATCCGAAGATGGCCTTTTATGCTGAGCACTTCTTGATGATGAGGGACAGACTCAACATTCATCTCCATTACACACTTCACCATTGGAAGCACACCCTTTGGATTCCCTGAGGACAATTAAGAGTTGGATCTCATTCATTGTGGATTGAGATGGACCACCAAATAAACCGTTCAAATAGGATCTCTGAGCTATATCATCTTCGAGAGATTGATATGGAGGAGCACTTCATCTTATGTTTCCCCATTTATTATGAGATCTGTGGGAGATATCATTGCCCTTTTGGGGGGATCTAGACCCTTTCTAGTTTCTTCTAGTTCTCAGACTAGAGATGCCTAGCCCTTTACGTGCAAGAGGCCCTTAAATCTTGTATCCACACTCTCTAGCCTTCTCCTAGTTTGGGTCTTGTTCAATAGATTACCTCTTTCTTTATGTTGCTTCTCAGCTAGGAGCACTAAGGGACAGGTTGATGACAACATTACTTGTAGCTCCATATCAATGTGGACTAGAGGGACCACTCTCCACACTGAGAAACCTTAAAGATGTTGTCAGACTAGATCGTGATTGTTGAACTCCTCTATCACTACCCTAGTAAAAGTGTACCCGTCACTCAAACAAAATCTTGGTTTGGCATGCTAAGCATTTTCTATCTTATTTTAATGCTTAGAGGGTGATATTGATGATGATGATCCCAAGATAGGCAATGATTTTAATGATATGTAGTTATTTGTTGTAGCATGATTTTTTTGGACTCTAGAACCCATTTAGAGCCCTCCTTTTTTTGATGTATTTCAGAGATGGATTCACATTGTTGTCGAACAAAGTGTCTAGGCACCGCGACAATGCTCAAAGTAAGGGCTGTCACTCTAATCCTTATTCACTCCATTTAGACTCTCTCCTAGACTTGTCAAGGAGGGTAGTCCCTGGGGTAAATGAATGAAGATAACTTGTAGAACATAGGCTCTAGGAGACTTAAAGATGGACGACTTGACGAATGTAAATGAGTCCTGGTTAATTGAAATAAATAGATCAAACACTAATACGAGCAAGACACAACCACAAGATAGAAATGATTATAGACTAGTGCCTTTATATTCAATTAACCATAGACTAAATAAAAAAAACAAGTTATCCAGAGCAATTTATAAATGTGACGAATAGTGATGATCATGAATGATTAAATGTGAATGCTCAAAACTTTAACATGCAGGATATTCTAGATTTAAAATAATTTTCATTAATAACTCAAATCTAGAATAATTTATCATTTTCCAATAGGCAATATAATTTTTGAAACATTAATCACACTTGACAATAGAGAAATCACTACCACAAAATTTAAAATTTTACACTTAACACAAAAGACACCAAGGAACTTCAAATTAGAAGTTAATTATCCCTTAGGTAAGCTTAATGCGATTAGCTTATGAAGCAAAGTTTAATGTGGGAATTAGATTTTTTAAGGTGACCAAACAAATAAAAAAAACATAAGTACTTAATTATTTTTATTTTCAAATTAAAAAAAAAGAAATTAAATGTGAGGGCTCAAGCTTTGCTTTCGATTTATTTCATTAGCAATCAAAATTACCAAAATATATATATATATATATTTTTTATTGTTTTTTTTTTTTTTTTTTTTATTTTAGATTTTAATGTTTTAAAATATTTTTTGAATGAAAAAAATGAAAATAAAAAAATCAAAACACTCATAAAAATGAAAAAAAAACAACCCAGAACTCGGATATACAAAAATAAATAAAACCAATGTTTTAAAAAATGGCCGAATCGAATCCGAGACGGCCAAGTTGATCCGAGTTGTTGGGATTTTTGTGACCCGGCAGAAAAAACGGAACGGGAGGCCGAGTCATGACTGACTTGGCCGAGTTATTGCATGCCTCGACTGAGTCAGTCATGACTCGGTCGACCCGGCCGGTTCTGCAATAACTCGACCGAGTCAATGAATGCAGCCTGTAACCCCCAAAAAAATGTGATTTTTCATTTTTTTTTTTTAAACTATTAGCTGAGTGTTGGGGACTCCAAGGTGTTTTCTAACTTAGTTAAATGCTATTTGGGGTCCATTGCCCTCTCTTTGTATTGATATGCTATTCAAATTTAATGGTAATGTTAAATTCTTAAGGTAAAATTGACATTCTCCTTAATCTTCATTTTCATCCTTTTACAAATTTTTAACATTACCATGAAATGACTCAGGATGTTTGAGAGTGGTTCCGGCCTCATTGGATTTCATATGGAGAAAGTAAAATTTTAGATTTCATTCAAAATCGAGCAGACTTATCAGTTTTTTAGGATTTCAGGATTGGAGGATTGCAATGTTTCCATTGAATTTTGTAATGTATTAGGGTATGGAACTCGTATTTAATCAAGAGCACCAATCCCTTTATGTACCTTGATGTTAATGACATTGGTTGTCGAACTCCTCTGGGATTCGCTCCCAAACTAGGAGCTTCTGAAAATGTCGCTCCCGCTCCCATTTTCGCTCCTGCTCCCAAGTAACACAAAGAAGAGAAACCGTTTGGATCAAAAATGGTTAAATGATCTAGTTTATGTCCAATACAACCTCCGGCTCACCGAAACCATTTGCTGAACAAAAGCCCTGATTCAGATCCCATTGTGTTGGAAGACATTGATCCAACATTAGATTGGGTAGTGGAGAGTCGTCCAACAGAGTTTGATCCTGATAAGGATCTTGATTTAGATTTAGATATCGAGACATCAGTTGAACTTGAACATGCTATTCAGTTGAATGCAGATCCCAATCCACCAGCCTCAGTGTCACAGCCAGCAAGGACTCCAGTTGTAGGTGCTTCCTCTGCTCAGCCACAACAAAAGCGCAGCCACATATCTACTCTATCTCAGCTTGCATCTGCTACAGTTGCACAGCCTGCTAGTGTTACCACTTCTACAGCTGCAGTTGGAGATGATGATGATGAGGAGGAGTCATGGGGCCCCCTGTCTGACTCTGATGATGATCCAGAGATTGATCG
>APFE031663040.1:0-20031 GCA_000404065.3 Pinus taeda | reverse complement strand
ATTTTGTTGGAGGACTGCCTAAATCTAGGAAAGGTCATGATTATCTATATGTTTTTGTGGATAGGTTCAGCAAAATGTGTATTTTGATACCTTGTAATAAACAGATTACAGCTGAACAAACTGTAAAATTGTTCTTTGAACATGTATGGGTTCATTTTGGGTTACCCACTTCCATTGTATTTGATCAAGACACCCGATTTGTGGGGAAGTTTTGGTCAAGTCTGTGGGAACTGATGGACACCAAACTGAAGAAAAGCACAACTTTTCATCCACAAAATGATGGCCAGACAGAAGTAGTTAACAGGACAGTGATCCATGTTACTCAAAGGATATTGCAGCAAACATCCTAAGCTTTGGGATGAACATTTGTGTTATGTGCAGCATGCTTACAGTAGAGCAAAACATTCTTCTACATAGAGATCTCCTTTTGAGACCTATTTTGGTTTCACCCTAAGGTCTCCTTTGGATTTTATCTTTGGTAAAGATACCACAGTTGAGGGACACAGTGATGTGGACAGGGAAACTAGGTTCATGGAACAAATCCAGGAGATCCACCAGGCAATATAGGAACAGCTGGAAAAGAGCCAAGCCAAATACAAGGCTAGGCATGACAAGCATCGGATGGAGCATAGTTTCCAAGTTGGTGACCAAGTCTGGTTGTATATCAGCAAGGACAGGATGCAAGGTGAAGGTAAAAAGCTAAAGCCCATTAGGTATGGACCTTTCAAAATACTTGAGAGGATTGGTGAAAATGCTTTTCGCCTTGATCTACTAGCTTACATGCACATCTACTCAGTCGTGAATGCAAATTACTTGAGATTGTTTGAACCCTCTCTAATTGAGGATCTGAAGAGCAGAGTCAATTGCCTTCTATTGATAACCTACTACATGAATATCTTAATGAATTGCAGGAAGACACAGTTCTGGATAGGAAGGTGAGGACGACGCGCAAAGGAGATGTTGAGTACCTTAGAGTAGGGCTCAAGGGTTCAAAGCCAAGCAGTGCAAAGTGGATTGAGATTGGACAAGTGAGACAACAGTACCATCACTTAGTCGATGCTTGAAAACTAACTTTTGGTGGTCCAAAATCTTTTTCAATGGGAAGGTCGTGATCCGAATTGGATCCTGAAAAATAATCAAAGTACCATGACTATATCAGATCAGGACAAACTTTGAATTCAAGAGCACAGAGTGATCAGAAAAACCTTTGAACAGTGGCAGTTGGTAGCCAGCATGGAATGACGAGGACCTCGGTCAAAACGTGTTGACTGAGGCCCATGGAGACTGCGCAGGAGGCGAAACTAGCACCTGGAAATCCTAGATCGGGCAAAGGAGGCAGTTTCTGATGCGCGATTAGCGCGCTAGCAAAACCCCTCAAAATGGAAAGGCCCCAAAGTGCTCGGTCACATGGAAGCTGGGAAAAGCCTTTGAACAGTTATCCATGTTTCCCTTTATCACAATCGCAATTCTTCATGGGTCATATTAACACATGACTCTTTATCGCATCCAAGATGCGATAACACAGTTGGACTTCAAATACTATACAACTATGTCTATTCCTTATCGGGTCCTCTCTATCGCACTTCGCATATCGCATGTCTTATTGGTTAAGGGCTAAGGTATATCTCCCATAGATATTTGCGATACGATCAAATCTCCTATCGCATCGGACATTGCAATCGCATATCGCAATCACTTGTGGCTGAGGTTAAATCACTAATCAACGAAACATTGCGATGCGAGATTTATTAAAGCTCCTCCACCGTTGATCAGGGCATACGATCCAACAGTTAACAATGATGTCGCATGTCACAAATCCTTGTGGGCCAAGATTAATTCCCTAACATTTAAATGTTGCGATGCGGGATTTTAACAATGATCCTTCCATGCGATGTGATCCCATCTGTTGATCTGGTAGATCCAACGGTGCTTGTGCATTAACACTTCATACTTTCATTCTTGTTTCCAATTATGTTTTACACCATTTCTCCAACATTTCTCTGTGGTTTCGGTTATTTCAATGGTTCTTCATCCTTCCAGTATCCTGCTAGGTGGCTCCCTCCTGAGCTTAACTCTACATATTATTTAATCACTGTCTTTCTTGGATATTACTTTGATCCTATAATCTGTTCACTCTCCATTATGATCCTTTGTATAATTCTTCTTCACTATGTATTCTGCTAAACTCTGCATGCATACATATATTGTAGTGAATTCCGATTCATTCATAATTCATCATGCCATACTCAAATCACACATCTATATAGTTTTGAATTAATCCTTTGTATATATATAAACACAGTTATACAATTTCTCTATCTTTGGCCTAATCTTCTAATGTCAATGGCCTCTACTTTACAATCTACCCGTAGGCTTACAGTCACACTCTAAGTAGCTTTATTATCTAACTAGCTAACTTATCCAACATCTCTAACCTCTGATTATGCCTTGTAGGCTTACATTTATACAAAGGGATTCTCAAACCAATTCCTAGTGTAGATCCATAACTCCTCAACAAAATCCTAAAATCTCTCCCCCATCCCTAGGGATCCTCTCCAATCCTCAAAATCATGAACTAACTCCTAATCTGAGTTTTACAATTAATTCTCAAATCCCTCAATCTCTCAACTATCCTAAATCTCTCATATTCTCCTACATTCGAAAATATTTACAAATATGTCTCACAATATACAATAAATCCTATTCTCATTAAAATAACTCAAAAGCCTAAATATACAGTAATTGACACTTAGGAAACCAACCTCCTTGGAAACACAAGACCCCCTATGCCTTACTAAAATACAATGATATTGTTGAGCTGATTACTCCTGCATCATATATATATACCAATATATATACTCACATATTATGTTTATATATTTAGTAGTATACATACCAACATTCATGTAGTAGTAATATATATTAAATACATATTATGTTGGTATACTAGTGGTGGTCATCATTGGGTAAGCACAATATGTAGATAGATTAAGAGATTAATACTTTAAATAGTTTAGGGTTTTGTTGTAGTAAGACAGCAACTCCCCATTTTGTACTTAATCCATAAAAAATGGGGACCTTTTTAAGTTTTTATATCTTACTTATATATATAATTCAATCGCTTTCCACCTTGTACATATTTCATAGACAAATCACTTATAAAGTTTTCAAAAAAAAATGTCTAAGTTCTTAAGTGTGCCATCAATAAAGAATTCTTCTTGTCTCCCAAGACATGAATATCTCGAAACACACTCTCTTTTGTTGGAATACTTTTGGCAAAACCCCGAGGTGTGACAAAACCTTGTTTTTTAATTAACAATATTTGTTCCCATCCTAACTCTTGTTTCTCGAGCTGACCCTTCCACATTTACTTCTTGATCATCCCATGGCGAGACACAAAATTTCCCAACATATTACTGATATTTTCTCAGAAAATTTTATGTCAATCTCATTCTAGCCCATTTATTTGTCAAGTGTTTTACCTTACACGAAGCCTCATGGTAGGATGAAAATTTTTTCTAACAAATCTCTTAAAACATTTTGTCTCTTAGACTTTGTTAGTTCTCAGACCTAGGCCCTTTTTAAATGTTGAAACCTAACTTCCACTTAAGAAATCCTTCGTGGGATGACATGGCCATTGTTTCTACATGGAATGCTTTAGACATACTCTTATCAGATGCTACCATCTGTCACATTACGCCACGTCAATATATGACAAAAAACCATATTCTTTGTACATATATGCTAAAATTCTCGACAAACAATTCTTTGTCTCATCATGGCCTTCTTATAACATATTAACTAAACCTGACCTTACTCCCATGATGCGAATTAGGGTTAATCTTAACAAATGATTAATCAAATTTTTAACTTTAATATTTTGTTTAATAGCAATGTCTCCATAAGTAAATATAGGTCATTTCAACTTAAATTAAGTTTATCCATCGTCCATGTTAGTATCGTCCTACATACAACCACTTCTTTTTTATAGTGTATATCCTTCATTTCGGCCTTAGTTTCAATCATTGTCCCATTTCATAGTTCTAAATAAGCCCCAAACAGCTAAATTCTACCATAACTCCAGTTTTCCTCCTTGTTACAGTCAATTCATTCTGCTAGTTATGCAAGAATGTTGTACATGGGCAAGAAACCTAAAAAGAACCAGTGGGTTGAAAAGTCATATCAACCAGTCCTTTAAGGGGTAGATGATAATAATTTGAATACATTTATGTTTTCAAACACATTAATCAGCAAGGTCGCTAGTGATAGGGATAAGTACTCATTCAATTCCTTTGAGACACCATTGTCTGATAAGGGAAGGGATGTCTGTACCAAAAATCCCCTCAATGAGGAACCAACATGAAAACTCAAAGTAGATGAAATCTACATCCTATCATATGGGTCATTAATATAACATAATGTATGTAATGATTTCCATGACGAGGACATCACACATACAGAAATATAGAAGAGTACATAAAAGCAAAAATAAAATATTATATTCCTATAACTTAATTAATAAATTATCTTTATTTTGTAAAACTTTTATTAAATTATTTGAAATTTATATATTTTTTTTCTTTCTTAATTCTTTTATTTTTAATATTATATGTTTTCATACAAAACTTTTATACTAATTTGAATTAGTATACAAAGTTTTCTCACATATTTTAAATCCAATCATAATACACAGTCCATTTTTTATTTATTTTTGAACAATATAATAAACCTGATTTAAATAATTCATTTTTTTAAATGAAAATTAAAATTTTAAATAATTAATAAATAAAAAATCCAGTCCATCACCACATAAAACCTTACCATAAAACAATGTATTAATAAAGGACCTCCTAATTAAACCAGAATATTTTATATATTCCTTTAATATTTCCTCGAATATACGCCTTCTTACTAAAGTCGAGTCGAGAAACATAGATGGATAATTTTATAAAGTGGCTTGGAATATTAATATTAAAAATCCAAAAATACTTTACCTTGCTTTAATCAGAACTTCTTTTCCCATTTATCTTATTTAATGGAAAACCATGTTTAATACATCTTTATGAGGAAATATTTTCTCTTGGTTTTGTCCATATTTTCATCAAGAAAATATTGTTTATTTACACACCCAATGATCTTAACATTTTCATGAAAGCGACAACCTTCTTGGAGCATGCACTATTATGATTAAAAGTTATATTTATTTTAGTAAAAGAATATTTTTTTATTGCACATTTAATCTATCAAAATATCTTCATTTTGATGTTTTGGAATCAACGAGGTTGGGTTCTGACTCATTAATCACTTTTGATAAAAATTACTATAACATTTAGCATGATAAATTAGTCTCTCTCGATCAAAAGAGTTAACAGAGGATTTGAACTAACAATTTCAAAAGGAATGTTGCCAACTACTTTGTATCCAATCAAAAGAGTTAACAGAGAATTTGAACTAAAAATTTCAAAAGGAGTGTTGCCAACTAATCTATATCCAAAGAATGGAAAAAATTTAAATATAAGAAAAAATATTTTATACCCAGATGTGGGTAGATGTTTTAATTATCAAAAAATCGCTTCCAACAACCGAATGTAGAAATTCCTTCCTACTAGTATTCAAGACAAGCTCATGTTTTGGGATTATAACAGTCAACGAGCCTAATTGGCAACTTATTGGCAAATCAAAATGTAATGTTTTTTCTTAGAATTAAGGCCAATTTTACAGATGAAATGTAATATGGTCATACAGACAAAGTAGTTTATGTCAAACAACGACTTCCAACTCAGAAATTCTAACAACATTCCCTGGATTGATAGTTGGTAAAATAATATTGTAGCTAAACAATGATACGATTGATATGTAAACTCATCCAGAGTACATATTTTCCTACCAAGATCATCCCCTGGACATAAATCTTTATATTTGAAATTAAATTGATCAGCGTTAATTTAGTACTCTGTTGGAATTACTTGAATGGACCCTAAGCATATTTTCTATCTATTTGACTACATCGGCCTCATTAAAGTGATCTTCTGGGATCTAGTAACTCATTGCAAGATCCGTCATCCAAGACCTCTTTTTATAGCCTACATTAGACTTGTCAATGGCTTGCTTTGGCTCTAACCTAATTAATCATCTACTTTCTACTATCAATGCTATTGTGTTGTATCCTCGCCTGCAAGGCAACATCAAGTAAAAGGGAACAAAACCAAAGAAATTAGTTTTCTATTTCCGATATAAAATTCTATTTTAAATGTGGGGAGAACATTGTTGGAAGGGATTATAGTGGTGTTATGAAGGGATCTTACATATCCTAAATGACTAGACTTGATCCCAAATCATATCCATGCCCCCCAAATAAAGAAAGGGCACCGATGGTCATATCCTTCAGATGGAAAAGGGATCTCGTGATGAGGACATCCATGATCAAGAAGATAAATCTAAGAAATTATAAGAAATTTGTCTTCAAACTCCAAGGTTGATGTTTAGAGGCCAGATGAAAGGCCATTTAAATAGGCCCATTTTGGAACAAGCAATGAACTTGTTTAACTAATTTTCGGAGCAGTAAACTTATTTACAGTATTTCTTTCATGTGGTTAGGTACAACGCACAACTGCGATGGCTTCTTTTATGCGTCCACTCTCCTGAACTTGGATAGAACTGGAATTTACTACCAACTTTCACACGATGAGGCTGGGGAGAATATTTTTCGACCATTCAAAATCTGAGGGTTTCGTGTCATGTAAGGAGTGCTCGATCTCAAGCTACCTCTTCAAGAAAACCCCATCGAAGGGATGGTTGAGAAATATTGCGAGCAGTGATATTGATCCCAGGATATAGAGGGATTGAAATCAAGTTGTCATCGATGTTGTTGCAATTGGGGACAGTGCCGACGTTGGTGGGAGAGAAGTGGAGTTCATCAATCCCACGACCAAAATGAAATAGGGAGCCATTGTCCCTATTCAATAACCTATGGAAAAAACTCGGTGCACAATTTTTTAATTTAAAATCCCAGGCGTGAAGGTATTTGAAATCCTTGGTGTGGAAGTAGCATTGAATGCACTTAAGTTCACAACTTAATTGGATTTTGAGAGTCACAATTGTCTAATGTGATCAAAATCAGGAAGGTTGTCGAATTTTCAGAAAATTGAAAGCATTAACGAAATAGGCAACATAGATGAAAGGGCCCTGTTGGCCACATTAACTAGATTGGGTAACCTGCAATCAAGATAAGTTCAACACTCTGTTTCTATGTGAGTATATTTGGGTATTCTATTTTATAATTTATGATATTGTTATAGTTTTTTTGACCTGGTGCGTTTTTTTGTTCTTTGTTTCTATGTTTCCTATTGGGCGGGGGGACATGCTCCTTATGCTAGCATGGGCGATCAGTTATGATGATTTTTTGTAATGGGGATTATATGAGGGCTTCTAAGTGTGGTCTCTGCTTGTATATGTTCTTGTGCGGTAAAGGGAAACACACTGCCAAGGGAGATGTATCAAAAATATATAGAGTTTGAGTAAATAATGTTGTTATTTTTTTAAATAAAATAAAAAAATAAAAACTTCTTTCCATATATACTTATGGTATTAAATTAAACTTATTTCCTATTTTTAAATTTATAATTTTAAGAGCTCATTATGTTTTTATAACTACTAACATTTGCTTTTTTGGTTGAGTGTAAACTACATAGACAATAAGTCATAGAGTTGTTAAAGTTTTTAAACAAACAATGAGTCATAGAATTGTTAAAGTTTTTAAACAATTAAACCCTTGGTTACATTTTAATATTTTATGGATGTTTGTTTTTCCCAACATGGGATAAGATGTTGGAAATCTGATCTTATATACCATTTCAGGAATTTGTTTTAAAATATATATTATTTTTTTAAATTGTTATGATTAATGTCTTATGTTAAAATTTAAGTTTTCTTAAATGTTTACTATTATTATTATTTTATGTTAATTTTAAATTTCGATAAATATCTTATACTTTTTTTTAAATCTATTTAAATTGAATAATGTTTTAATAAAATGATTTTAATTAATAATCACTTTTAAATATTAAAAGATATAAAATGGGCACAATCAACACCAGGAAATGGTTCTGTCATTTCCCTTATATGCTCTTCCTGTTGTTGGCGATTATGGGATTCATTCAATTGGTTCAACTGAGATTTGGTCAATTGGTTCTCCACCTGGATTTGCAACTTGGTCCTAACCCAGTGGTGGAATGTGGCTAGGTAGGGATTTACACATTGTCTGTCTGGTTTACTAACTCAAATGATCCCAACCCAAAAGTGTCTGGTTTCCCTCATAAAACACTTCATGATGCACTTAGCATCTGGTTCTTACATAAAGCACTCCATGATGCACTTAGTCAAATGCTCCATATAATGCTTGAGTCTTAGCCTCCAAACTAAGACTCACACCTTCACAAGCTAACAGATTAATCTATTTCTTTCTGAATGACAGTGGGAATGCAGAGGGCATGGAGATATGAGGTGTTTCTGAGCAAAAAATTAATATGTTTCTTCCTAATGGTAGTGGGAATGTGGAGAGCATGGAGACATAAGGTGTTTCTGAGCTTCAAAGGCCTAGATGCTAGGAAAGGCTTCGTAGATCATCTCTACAGATCCCTCACAACTACCAAAGAAATATGCGTGTTCCATGATGCCTATCAACTAATAAAATGAGAGGATATGAATAGTACCATAAACTATGCCATTGGATGCAATATTTTCTCCCCATACTATGCATCCTCAGTGTAGTGCCTCAACTACGTGTCCCTAGTGCATGGGAGGCACATCTCGTTGCTTTACGAAGTGGCTCCTATTTTATCTGGAAGCCCATTTTCCAAGGCATTCCAACACCACAAGATATTGAAGGACCGAAAGGTGCTCTATGTCTAATCTGTGAGGCTAGACATTGGTTGGACACTGGAAAACAAAGGACTTAGCAAGAAAATAACTATCCCAAAAAAACAACTTGCTCCTATCCATAAACATTTTGGAAAATCTGACAATCATAACCCCATTAACACACATATATAATGTTCAAATTCATTCAGAAAACTATAAAATCCAATCAATCAAAGCTCGATGGTTTTAGCTTGTAGTTTCACAAAAGGTGTAAGACTAACATGTATGTAAGATTGATATGTAATAGTATTAGCAGTTGGAATTGCGTCAGAGGTTATTAAAATTATGAAAAAAAGTTAATCACGAGGTCAATAATTGGCTTGTTACAAATATGTAAAGACAATAAACAATTCATTAGAATAATACATAATACCTAATACCTAAGTTAAAAAAAAATAGTTTCCCATTCATAAGATTTATATAATATGTCACTAACCCATTGTGTTATACAATATCCTTTACTACTATAAATAAATCTGACTTCAAAGTTAATTCAGATACTCATGATATTCTCTACCTACTGCTCTATTGAAAGTATTTTATTATTTTGGTCTTAAGCACTCAGAACTTCAGAGTCATCAATTTTTCTTTCTATGGGTTAACCTCATATATTAATACGTCGTTCAGATATTATGAGGTTATTCTTAGGATTCATTATAGTTGAAACTTCTTCTAAGTTCCTCTTTTCCAATGCATGTTATTATCATTCCAATACATGTTATTTTCATTCTATTTTCAATATTTTGTGTTTTGAAGGTATTTTTAAGATTTTGTGTTGTGAAGGCCTTTAGAGTACCAACCTATTAAGCATCATAAGTTTGATATCAACTAAATTTGATTCCATTCCATGTATTACATTGATTTTTAGTTTCTTTAGATTAAGTTGTAATTCAAGGAAAATAAAAGCTATTTATCATATAGAGAAATTACTCGATCTTCATCTAAAGAATTGAGCCCTCTAAAGACTCATAATGTGATAAGCATCGAGATCTCACTCTCAAGAATCTAACTCTTTTGGGGTTTATAGATAACTCAAGGCCACATAACATGGATCTCAATAAATAGGTGTCTACAACTATTCTGTCTGTAACCTAGGTATTTCTCTATTTGTAACTATTCTATCCTAGTTCTAGGTCTTGCTCTAGGTCACATTCAAAAATTTTAATCGAGTAACCTAATCCTACCTCTCTAGTCATGGAAAGGCCAAGCAATTGAAGGATCTCCTGCTACTACTCCGACGAAGGATATACTACTATATTACATAGGTATTTTCCGGTAGAATATCATGAAAATAGTAGAGGAAGGATATCCAGTAGAAATTCAATCTCCCTACTAAAGTATGATAAAGAAACCTATTCCCAACCTATTACAGGAACATAAACATCACAGAACCGTTCCATAGCTGATTATTGGTTTAAGGAAAGAATAGATAAGTGCTCCATCCCTAGTTGGAAGGTAAGGATCGCCCATCATTCCCACCGTGGAATAAAGAAAAGGAATACATATTTGTAAGGGCATAGATAGGCGAGGGTTTGATTTGTTTAAACCCTATAAAATAAATAGGCCAAGCCATTTATAGAGTATATATGGCTTCCTCTTTCTAAAACAAATGACTAAAACTCTACAGATCTTTACCCTTGCCTATAAGAACATGACAATCAACAAATAATACTAACCTTGCTTCTTAGCCATCTTTCTTTTGTTGTTGAAACTCTGGAAACTGGTGGTTGTAAAAGCACTAGAAATTCCTCATTCTCTGATGCAAAAGCATTAGAAACCATGCTCTAGCTCATGTATATGAAATTCCAACTCATCAAAAAATCAAACAAAAAAAGGGCGCTGGAATGAATTTAAAAATAATTGAAGAAAATATTGACATAGATACAAACTCACTCTGAAATAAATATTTGTTGATAAAGTTGTCCCTTTAACCACTAGTGCATATTCTCCTTAGCGATGAATTTCTCTTTCAATTGACACAAATACACAGACACATAACACAAACATTTTCGCACACACAACACATTTCCACAACACAACACATTGCAAGTATACAAAAACACTACATAGTACATTCATTCATACAACACTACATTTATGGAGCACTCAATAAGACAGACAACTTTACATCAGAGTGCTTGAAAGAGAAAGAAAGAGCTAACATAGTCCATGCTTAACCTATTGAATGAATAGATAAACCTGATTTGTCAGGTTATTCAAAATTCCCTGTGGAATTAATTAAATAGAGAAACAAATTAAAGAAGTAGAAAATCACCTCGATCGCTTGTTGCCTTTCCCTCTCATTTGAATTTCCTCCTCCTGTGCAGAACCTCCTAAATCACCAATTACTATCATTCTTCACTCATCAAATGCGACTATATAATCACTCAAGAATTCGTGAAAAAGAAGGTCGGCCTTGGTTCTAAGCTTGTTTTTGGACCAGTGTGTTCAAATTATTAAATGAATCTTTTAATCAACATTTCTTAAACTAATCTTTTAGTTACCATTTAAACTGAGCTTTCATGTGCTTTCATGTTTTTAAATTATATTTTTGAAAACTACCCTTTCAAGTGTTTTTAAAAAAAAAATTATTTCTTAAAAATGAAAAGCAATCCTTATTGGTTTCTCTTACATTAAATTGCTCACGGTCTTATTACTAGTTTCTCTTACATTCGTTACTAGTTACTCTTACTTGTTTTGTTACTAGTTACCAGTTTCTCTTACAGGAAATATTGCTCACCCTCTTATTTTCCAATCCTAATAAGTGAATGTGTTCACTTTAACATAATACGTGGAAATCAATTACCGACTTCCAATAAATTAAAACACCCTCTTCGCTAAAAACAATCCATGATTTTATTATTATTGAGAATGTCAGGTCACACATTCAAATCCCAAGTATGAAGTCTGGAGCTATGTGAATTGAACTTTTTTTCCGTTACACAAGTCTAAGGATTTATTTTGCCAAATACTATGTCAATTGTTTAGAGAGGATTTTTTTTTTCAAAATTCAAAATTTAATAATTTTAAATTAATTTGTTAAGGATTTTTTAAAATGTTTAAGCATTTGCAGGTATATGAGGCAGTGATATAGTTACTAGTTTCTCTTAAATTTCATGTTTGGTTTTTGATTAAATATTTGTGATATTTAATAAGTCTTGCCATTACTTTGGGTTAGTAAGGGTCCATATCACACTAACCAAATATCAGTTAGAAGATGATATATTTAATTCCAAATAAAGGAATTTATACCTCCACTTTTGGCGTGCACTATAGAAGTCGTCGTGATGAAGGCTACCACGTTATTAACCATTTCATTTCATTACAAAAAGGGACAACTGGCTCATGGGCCTTTCACATGTGGTATTTATTTTATACATAATTTAAAAACGAGTTTTTTCAAATAATTTCTAATTTTCTATAATCAATTTTTTTTAATTGAATGTTTAAAAATAAAAAATAAAAAATGTTAATATATAATATTTTTATTTAATGCAATGTTGTGTATTAATTTATTTATAATAAATATAAATTTATAAAGTATTCAATTAGATATGTAATAAATTTAAATTTATAACCTATTCAATTAGATATTTGATAAATATAAATCTATAACATATTCAATTAAATAAATTTATAATAACATGTTAAATATAAATCTATAACATGTATTTAAAGGTAGGAGGCGGTCACCCCTCCTTCCGGAATGCTCTTGCTAGTAAGTCTATTGTAACGGCTACAACCACCCTCTAAAATTTTACCTTCGCTTCATTTTGGAGCCTCCCTACCAACCTTTCACAACAGCATGTCTTGCTTCATCAAGTACACAAGCTTCAGTGATTTTCTTGTAGAATGATAGCATGTCCATCATAACTTGTTGCATTCCACTCATAGGTTGTTCTTCCAGACTTGGTCCAGTTGCAAGCTAAGTAGCTCCCTCGAGAAATTGCGCAATTATAGAGGGAAACCAACCTTCCCTCCAGAAATTGCACAATTCTATCTAGCAGCCTATTGGGCTCCAGAATTACACAAATCTGCCAGTCAAGCTTCGATGAGAAAATTGCGCAATTCTTCCCAGCAGGGCTTCTCAGCCTAGGAATTGCGCAATCCTGGGAAACAATGAGCTTCTCTAACCAGCAATTGTGCAAATATCCTGGGCAGTCAATGCAACTCCCTCCCAGAAATGCACATTTTCTCACAGCAATTGAGCAGACTCTTGCATATGCAATTGAGTTGACCAGTTCCCTCCGGGACCGAGAAAAACTGATTTGCATGCATGGGATTCTCCTCCCAAGGAAACATGCAAAAGCATCCCTTGATTCAAGGATCTATTTTTAGCAGTTGCATGTTACATGGAAGGATAATCTCATAAACCTCTCGCTAAATGTCACTTATCCTATATTTGTGGCATGCGCATCACAACCTTGATCTTATAAAAATTCATCAACTGGACATTGCAGAGCTCATTCCTCACATCAACCTTGTAGCTCTGGCATCCCACATTGCATCTAGGAGTCTTCAACACATTCAGATCAGTTGCTTTGGGGTAAGCTCGATGTTCATGACTTGCATTGAGTTTCTGTCGCTTTTTCTGTTTCTCTTTGTGTGAGTGTTGTATGCTTGATTTTAGTGAGTGTTTTTTGTCATTTACATTCATATTAGCATGTACTAGCACCGTTTTAGTTTTCGTTTGCATCTCACTATTGTCACATGCATGGAACTATTTTGCACGGACGGTCGTCATTGCGGCGACACGCTTCACACACTTGCATGCTTTCTCGTTTCTTGAATCTTATACTTGGTGTTTGCATGAATGATCATTCACTCTTGTTTGTAGTCATCTCCTCATGACTGACATTCAGGCTTGCATTGCACAATTCTTGGAGGCAATGTCTTGTTGGCCCCAGAAACTGCACAATGCAATTTGCTAGTTGCATGTCACTGCTGACTGAAATTGGGCATTCCGCAGTTTCAGTCCTTAGCGGGCCAGGCTAGAATGTGCACTACGTAGTTCGAGAACTTAGTCAGCCTCCAAACAACCTGGATTGTGCCTTACATAGTTTTGGCAGTCAGTCTCCCGACCTCCCAGTGGAAATTGCGCAACCTTCATGATCAATCACACATGTATGTTGCAAGACAGTTCTCAAGTTTTTTTTGGTTTTTGAATGATAGATTGCCTTCCATGAGTGTTTCCATGTATCCAGGTATCACAGGTGTTGATATGTCTCTCAGTAGCATAGGTACAATGGATTCTAGGAGAGTAGTGTAGAAAACATCGTTCAGAGCACACTTGGGGATGCAGTTGATCAAATATCTATGAACTTGCCAACCTATGAAGACATCAAGTTGTTCATAGACAAGGACATCAAGATATGATGGCAGCAACACCACAACAAGCAACACCATCAACATTAGTTGAAGGCAACATACCTGATGCAACGAATGCAAGAGGAAGGTTGTTGACAACACAGAGGTGGAACAAAGTTTCAAGCTCAAGCAGATCCACTTGTGATGAAAGGAACTTTGGAGACTTGGGCTATGAGGTTACAAAGTGACATGAAGATCGCGCGAAGGCAGAGAACGGAACAAAGAAGGAGTTACATGTGCTAAAGCAACGACTCAAGAAAGAACAAAAGTTGCATACATGAGAGAATGAGTTGCAGGAATAGGTATAGCAGGGGGTGCAACATGCACTCACGGATGAAACTGTCACGTACAAGTTATAGATCCATCTCAGAAGCTAGCACAGAGCAGACAAGGTGAGCAGTGTTGCTGATCGCATGCAAGGGAATGCAGCAACACGCATGTCATTGTGCGCATGCATGCGATCCGACCCATTTGGTACACTCACCGAGGTGAAGACAAGAAGAAAGTTTGACTGGAGCTGAACATGTACCTCAACAAGTTGATGTGCATGGCCACCATCACATGCTTGGAGAGCAGCGTAGACACTATGCATCAACATGTTGTTGGTCTGGTCGCATTAGGACGACCATGTGCATGCTATCAGACGATTTGGACAAAGGAGCCATATTAGTGCACCCGGATGCAATGAAGGCAAGAGTTCACTTCAGCAAGATGTCACCATTGAACACACGGACACCATCACGAACAACCAAGCTTGGCATCATCTCATCACCTTCGACCATCACATGCATGTCAAAGAGTTGGTCTCACCACAACGGTCCGAGTGTCAGTGATGTCTTGCATGGCTTTCTCAAGCCATTTTGTCTCACATAGGCACATGTGCATTGTATTGTAACGTCCTGTCAAGTGGAAGTTCTGATGGAGAAGCATTCAGCTCAACAATTTCATTGTATTCTAGTTAACTTATGGGGTCTTGTGTTTTAAGGGAGTTGGTTTCCAAAAGAATCAAATTAATGTAATTATTAAGGTTTTGAGTGATTTTATTAAGAGATATTTAGAAGAGGGATTAAGTAAGTATTGTGAGGCATATTTGTAAATGTTCTCAAATGTTGGAAAACATGAGAGAATTAGGATAGTTGAGAGATTTTGAAATATTGTAAATCCTAGATTAGGTATTGGTTTCATGATTTTGTGGAACTAGAGAGGATTCTTAGGGATTAGTTGAGTCAAAAGTGGACTTAGAGGATATTCAGGATTTAGTTCAAAAGATTAAGGATCTGAACCGAAATGGGTTACAGAACCTTTTGTATAAATTTAAGCCTAAAAGGCATAGAGAGAGTTAGTTACTCAGAGTTAGTTCAAGGGTTAGTTGTCTAGGAGTTAGAGAATCAGATAGTTAGATAGGGTTGATTGTAAGCCTACGGGCAGGAAAGGAAAAGGCCACTAATAGTGAAGATCGGGCCAGAAAGGAATCTTTTTGTAATTATTTGTTTATTAATACAGATAACTCGATTTCTGAATTTGTATGGTATGAATGGAGTAACTGAATGAATTGTGTTTGGATTTTAGTAATTCTGCGTAACATAGGTTTGCAGGTGTGTGGAATCAGAGACGAAGTGCAGAGAGGAGAAAATCCTTAATGGTTATAGCGAATGTAGAGCTGTAAGGTTTCCTAAAACCTAAGGATTTACGAAGGAATCATAAAAGGTGTGAAGAAATGAAGAATGGAACTGAAGATCGAGATCAGAACAAGTGTAAACCGGAAGGCGAGAACAAATACACAGGAAGAAAGTCGAATGAATGGGCTATTACATAGTAGGAAAAAAACAGTGTAGCGGCGAAGCATAGTCGCTGAATTAGTCAGATCAACGAATGAGAGTGATGGAGATAGACGGCCAGGATTAATTCGCATAGAATAAAGTTAAGAAGATGAAGGCCAGAGATTAAACCCACGTGTAGAATAGTGGATCATTCTTCATAGGCGGTAAGCAATATCCAACGTGGTCTCAAAGCAGTAACCAGTATTTTGAAATTTCAGGCAATTAGCCTAAGTGAGTGACACATAGCACGGGAAAACCATAAATCTCGCGTGATCTCAATTTGTTATCGTTCGTGCAAGTATCTGCGTGAGATTGCACGATAGTCGTTGGATCTGACGAGACAGATCAACAGTGGAGATCATCCAAGCTAGTTGGGGATCGGGTGACACAATAACCATCAGATTAAGGAATGAGATCAACAGCGGAGATTTGAAGTGCAGGTTGAGCATCGATATATGTGCAAAGGTTTGTGGAATGGCAGAAAGGTAAGGTTTAAGTGTGGCTATGAAATATTTCTATTATACAAGATTTATAATAGAAATAAGCAGAATAAATGTGTTATGGTTAATATGTGCGGGTAATAATAATTAACCCATGGAATTATGAAGGAGTTATAAGGTTCCACTCAAAGGTTTATAAAAGTCTTTGGATAGTTAAATAAAACATTTCCGCTTAAGCATTTAATTAAGAGACTTAAACCTTGACTTGTGAAGGTTTTACCAAGTAAGGAATTTAAAATTCCTGGGACCAGTGACATGCAAATTTTATTTGCATACCTTGGGTATGTGCGGCTTAGGCTACATCAAGTTCAAGTGTCGATAGTTGAATGTAATAGTCATAGAGTAATTGAATAGTCATGAGGGTAGATGAACAATCTCAAAGGGGAATGTCAAGGGTCACCCCACCCTTTGCTATAAATAGCACCTCATAACTCATTGTAGAGGCTTTTGGTTAGCCAAGATTCCAATAGGACTATCTTAGAGAGAGCTTGGATAGTATTGTAACAAGCCTTGGCTTCTACACTACGCAAATATAGTACATCTCTTTGGAGAAGCAGGCGGTTGTGGTTGTAACATTCCATTGTCGGAACTAGTGGTTGGACATGCATGTATTGTATGACTAGAACTTACACTTCTTAATATAACAAGATCCAACACATTTCATGCATATGTTGTATTGTATTTCAGTTATCTGTTTACTCTAAATGATATATTTATTTGTTTTCTTATGCATGCATGTATAGCTATTTCTGTGTATGATGTATGATTCTTTCTAAAATGTGTTGTTGGTTTAACCATCACTTTGGATTGCTAGCTAACTTTCCTTCCATGTTGTGATGCATCCTTGCTCGTGTGTTCCCTTCTTAACTCTATGCTATCACAAGTTTCCAAGGGGTGCACTCATCTCAACCCTCGTGTGTTAGAACCTCTCATGCACCTTCCTTGGCTCATTGCATATGTCACACCCTTGCTACCAAAAGAGTTATCTTACTTTCCTATGTGTGAAATCGCGGTCAAGGTATTATCGTACAACCCACTGCTAGGACTCCTACACCAAATAGTTTGAGGCCTAATTGGGACTTCTTACCGTGGAGATCCCCTGACATGTTGGCAGTTCCATCACCATCAACATTTCAGGCACTAGAAGGAGGGTCAGATGACAAGCTATGTCCTCTCATCCTGTTTTGAACCTTTGCGTATCTATCATGGAGTCTTGCACTCTACTCCCTCCACGATGTTTTTCGCATGCTGAAGATGTCACCATCACGAGGGAGTTCTTTGACCTCTTGTCCACTTACATGTGTGATGGTGAAGGCGAAGTGGTCTGGCCTGAGTTTCTATATGACATTATTTCCATGATTCATGAGGAAGATGGATGTTCTAACGAACAAGCCAGTTTGTTGCTTGCATACACACTTCGCGAATCTCCACATCGTTGCTTGTGTAGTCTGTCGGTTGACAGTGTGCACTCGCTTGAGTACTTATGTGATCTCATTGAAGACACTTTCTATCATTTTGATCTAGACCATCTTGACCAAAAACTGCTACAACAACAGAAGGCTCCTCATGAATCACCTATGGATTTTTGGTTGCACTTTCGTGATTTGCAGTTTCAAGCTCCGAAGAGCCAAATGAAGTTTTCTATCTTTGGGACCGATTCGAGTATTTCCTTAAGAAATCTACTCGTCTTAAGAAGAAGTTTGAAATCAAGCCTTGCTCAGTATTCTTCAGTGATGGAGTTGCACAATCACATACAGATACGGTCATTGTCACAAGTGACTGTCTATCGTCCCCTCATCAAATAGCTCCATCATTGCAGAGTGATTCAGGAGATCATGCTCACACATTAGTTCAACGTCACATCCTCCCAACTGTATCAATTTGCTTAATTTTCGCGCAGATTTGGTTGTAAGTCCATCGAGTTGTCACATGCATTTTGTTCCACAACCTTCGTCTTCATACTCGGCTAATCGTCTGGATGATACTGTCTTGTGTTCTTCCATTCTAGACTCTACACTTGTTGTGAGTGAGGATTAAGCCATTGAGGAGGTTGGTGTTGCATAACCAACATGCGTTGTCATTCATGAAGAGTATGATTGGGAGCTTGAGCATCAACACTCGGTGAAGGATGACTCCCTTCCATCTGAGCCTCCTCCATTCTTCCTTGTCATCTTTGGTGAACCTGCCATCCATGATTTCGTATGTGTATCTTCATCTACGGATGCACCCATTGTTGATCACTCGCGGGACACACTGGATGTCAGTCCATCATCTGACAATGGAGAGGATAAGTTATTCATTGAAAATCCACTTGATTTTTCATCGTCCTTTTCCGAAAACACAGAGGATGAATTTGTTCATGTCTCATCTACCCCTCTGTTTGATTCATCAAATCATGAGGATGTCGATGAAAACACTGATTTTTCTTATCATGGCTGTCATGATCTATTTACTTCCATATTCAATCATGATCATGATTCTATCGCAGTCAATTTTTTGAAGCCACCAGTTTATGATGATCTATCTGACGATGAAGTCGAAACACCCAAGACTGTCGAGGCACTTTAACCTGAGTTGATGGTTATGTCAGGCCCTCGCTCTCTTGGGGTTAGTTTCACTTCCAATCAGGAAATTTTTCAATCACCCAAGGCTCCTCGTCACTCATCTGTATGCATTAAAGATCAATCTCACACACACATCATGCTTCCTCCACTCAAACTACACGATCCCATTGCTCATGCATTGGAGGAATATTACATTGCAAGCACGCATGCACGATGCAAGTTGTCTTTGTTTCTTTCATTTTCTTGCATCTCACAGTCAAGAATGTGCGTATGCTTCACAGCTACACACAGTGTTGCACAACACCATGATAAGTCCACAGACTGCTTGTCATGTACTTGCACTCACTTATGTCTTGTGGGCACTTTTAAACATGAAGTGTGTTTTTCTTCATTGTTATATATTTTTTGCTTACTCGCCCGCACAAGCGGGTTGCTCACGGACCAAGCCTTCACCAACATGGTTCAACCAATGCACTGGTGGTTGCATTGGAAATATCACTTCATGTGATCAAGCCCATGCACCATTAGTTTAGGATTAGGAGTAGTGTTTGTTGGGTTGTGTTATATTCTTTCCATGACTAACCCACGTAGTTAACTCGGGGGTTAGAGGGGGGGCGGAGCCCCCCCTTCGTTGCGCCTATTGTGTAGCGGGGGGGTCATAGGGGGTTTGAGGGGTGCAAGTAACCCCCCTCTATGGGGTCCGAGGCAGCGCCCCGAAAAATATTGTTTTTTGGACCTTATATTAGGTTGGGCGAACCTACCTATGGTTTTGTGCATGTTTTTTGCACATGGTTTTGGACGCGATGGTTTTCGGTCCATGGTATTAGATGCTTCGACATGTATAAATATGTATTGTAACAT
>APFE031663039.1:98343-127499 GCA_000404065.3 Pinus taeda | reverse complement strand
TTTATGCAATTAGGAACCTGCGTGTAGCGTGTGTGATTGTTGCTAGACCCGTGTTGGGCTAGTGGGATCGCCTCTGTCCGCAGAGGGGATTTACCAGTTCAACAGTGACCAAGTCTGGTTGTATATCAACAAAGACAGGATGCAAGGTGAAGGTAAGACGCTGAAGCCAGTAAGGTAAGTATCTTGCCTTGATCTACCAGCTTACATGCACATCTACTCAGTTGTTAATGCAGATAGCTTGAGACTATATGAACCTTCATTAATTGAAGATCCCGAAGAGCAGAGTCAATTGCCTTCTATTGATGATCTGTTACCTGAATATCTTAATGAGTTACAGGAAGATGCAGTTTTGGATAGGAAGGTAAGAACTACACACAGTGGTGATGTCGAGTACCTCAGGATTGGGCTCAAAGGTTCAAAACCAAGCAGTGCAAAATGGATGGAAATTGAGCAAGTGAGGAAGCAATACCCCCACTTGATTGATGCTTGAAAGAAAACCAACTTTTGGTGGTCCAAAATCTTTTTCAATGGGAATGTCGTGATCCGAATGGGATGCTAAAACTCTCTAAGTTTTCATGACTGTTTCAAATTATGCTAAAAGATTCAAGTCGTAGAAAAGATTGAAGCTATTAGAAGGAATCCTCATAACAATTGCAATTGTGGCCAGAGTGGAGCAACAAGGACCCTCGGTCAAGCGTGCAGACCGTTGGCAAATGGTAAAGCACAATGGCACAAAACTGGTAAAACCGGAGGCTAATTCGGGAAACAGAGGTGGATTCTGTTATGCGATAAGCACTAATTGTGTATCACAGGGCGTCCCCCTCAGTTAAGGAAAGCCCTGAAACGCTCGAACCCGAAAACACTATAAAATTCAGAAAAGTAACTGTTTCGATTCCGTAGTGCGGGATTCCCAAAAGCCAGTAGGATATCAGAAGGCTTTGAGGTGGTACACAATTTTGACTAAGTCCCGCTCAGTGCCACACATCGAGTGACACACGTCAGGCATAAGAGAGAGAAAACACCCGCATCGGATGAGTAAACGTCGTGCGACTTGCCTGCCCAATATGAAGGACGACCATAGGATCTGGGGGGTCCAGATCAACGATGGAGATGCATCCTGATGACCGACTAGATTTGACAGGTTAAAATCAAGATGACATGGATTTGACGTCCGATGTGGATGATGAGTTGGCAAATGATTCGTGTTCACAGGCGATCTTGAAGAAAACAGATTTAATGACCATTTGACTATGATTCAGGGAATCTGACACCCAATTTGTTAGAAAACAGGTGGCCACCTCCCTGCAAGGCGTTACCCAATGATGATGATGTAGAGCAGAGGAATTCGAACAGACAAAGGAAAGGAAACCAGAAGTCCAGGAAGCGGAAACGATCAGTCAAAGAGCAAACTGGCTTTAAAGCTATAAACTGACAGAAGAAGGAGGCAGCATACAGAGAGGCAACACACAGAGACGCAGAAAGCTAATAGCAGAGAACATAGAGTAGAAGCTGAGCTGACCTGAAGGTAGCATCAAGCTAGACAAAGCCAGAGAGAATTAGAGAGTCTGTGTACTCCATTGAAGGCTTGAGAGGTTCAAGCAAGCTCCACGGTATAGGCTTGTCACACTACTGTGACCCTTAGAGGTCGAGTTTCAGTAAGGAGAGTTTGTGCACTCCATTCCTATTGACTCCATTTTGTTAGTGATACTCGAATCGAGCTCACTGTTGTAAAACTCTTCTTGAAAACATAATAGAGAGGCCACCACTGAAAGGTTAGACCAGGAGACATAACTTAGGAGCATTGGGTGAACTCCTTATTAAACTTGTTTTGTTTACATGTTTGACTGTTATGTTTTCTCTGATTGCCTCAATGTCTATGTATTTCACAATCTTATCGATCCATTGCATAAAGTAACATAGGCACATCCATGCACATGAGTCTGTAATACCTTTCATTCTTTATCTTGGATAAATTCGAGATCAAGAAGTAGATCAAGTATTTTGCTTTAGTCTATTTCATTATCAGGTGATCTACAGTGGGAATTTCTACAAGACCCTCTTATGAGGGTCCTACATGATGTATGCATTGAGCTTTGGGAGCTCTAGGGGGCTTGGGATACTTCTTGGAGCAACAAGCGACCAAAGGGTGACTCACCCTCCCCTAATGGTGTGTTGTGTACAGGGTGAATGGTTCAACCTTCCCCTATGATACCCTATGGCAACTTATGGACAGGATGAGTGGTTTTCCTATCAAGGCATCCTACCCATGCAATATGGGACTCATGGGAAGTACCTTTCATTTGGCCAATGAGTAGTGAAATGGGGTTAGGGATCAATGAAAATGAGCTGGGATCAGTATGAGTGGTTTGAGACACTCTCTTGTGATATTGATCTGGGATCAATGAAACTGATCTTGGATCAGTATGAGTGGTTTGAGACACTCTCTTGTGATATTGGTTTGGGATCAATGAAACTGATCAGGGATTAGTATGAGTGGTTTGAGACACTCTCTTTTGATATTTATCTAGGATCAATTGGAACTGACTTCAGGTCAGTAAGAGTGATAGGACACACTCTCTTGGAACTGATCTGGGATCAGTAAGAGTGGTATGACACACTCTCTTCATATGGAACTGACTTCGAGTCAGTAGAGAATGGTATGAGACATTCTCGATCAATTCTTCTTCTTCATGATTCAGCAAAGCAGTGCATGGCACCGATGGCAGAGATAGTATAGTTTGGCAGATGGATCAGTGGATGGAGTTCTCCCTAGTTGAGAGGGAGTGTTAAAATTGGAAACTAGGGCCAAACTCCATGTGGGTCATCTTATTAATGGCAGCTAATATTTTTCTTGGATCCCTCTCATCTATAGGTTTTGGATTGATATAGAGATCATCAAATTCGATAAGTATTCATGGAGTTATGAATTTATTTGTGTTATAAGATAATTCATCAAGGTCGGCCAATAACTAAATAACACCCATGTGTGCTCAACGTTTTAGTATAAAAGGAGATGACTTGAGGGTCATTTCACACACACTTATCACTTGATTTATCTCCACTTCTCTTGGGTTTTAGTGTGAGAGAAATCTAGGAGGAAGAAGCCCTAGATGTTGGAGGAAAGGAGACTGCCTTAACTACAACAAAGACGACAAGCCAACAAAGCCATGGACGGAACCTCTACACTAACCTAAAGCTGCCCTAACACTATCCTAAGGATGCCCTAGCTGCAATCCTAAGGATTCCCTAGCCACAGTCCTAAGGATGCCCTAGTGCAACACATACCTTGGAGAAAGCTTGTTGAAGGAGGACAAGCCGCAGCAAGAAGAGGCCAAGGTAATGAGGGATGTTCAACAATTCCTTACATTGTCCTAATAGCAAAGCTTAGCCGCAATTAAGAAGGCTGAGGAGATTTTTGACAAAGTGGTGTGGAAGAGATTAACGAGGTCAAAGGAGGACTTAGCAAGCCCTGGCCGTAGTCCTAGCAAGAGCAAGAAGAGGCCAAGATAGCGAGGAGATCAGGGATTGTTTTAAGGACTAAAACAAGGCACCGAGCTGTTGGAAGGAGGTCGAGGTTACTTGTTGTGTAGGCCGAGTTGGAGAAGGTGAATTGAGGGCTCAAATATGCCTAGAACAGTAGTGTGCTAGGGCAGGTGTGTTGCAATCCTTAAGGGTTGTTTGTGGACTAATAGATGGGTGGGTAATGGCTACCAGATGCCCTAACTAGTCACATCATAAGCAGTAATGAAGGCAGACTTGTAACAACAGTGTTGAAGTGACAACAATTCTAGTAAATGGGACAGCTAGGCAATATACATGCGACAACAAGGTAACTAGTGCAGCAATATACCTGGGACAACAAGGTAACAACAAGGTAACTAGTGCAACAATATACATGGGACATCAAGGTAGCTAGTACAGCAAAGATACATGGGACAGTTGGGCTACATAGTTCTGCAAATATACATGGTGCTGCAAAGATGCATGGGACAGCAAGGTCACATGGTGGATAATATTGATGAAGCATTATGGTTGGCTACAACAGTTGTTGCAACATGTTAAGATACAGCCTATGGATGCAGCTACATACCTAGATGCAGTAGTTGGATGCAGCATGGTGCTAGAGGTAGCAGTATAGTGTTGCATAATGATTGAGTGCAGCTCAGTGATGGGAGCATGTGATGAAGTGAAACATAGTGATGATGGGTGCAGCATGGTGCAGCACAATGAGGTGCAACATGATGAGGAGGAGCAACACAATGATAGGTGCAACAAGGCGATGGAGAATCAGTTGAAGTAGTATGTCTTCAGTTGAGTTCAACTACCTCATATATCATCTACTTAGAGATGATCTATGCTCTTATTTAGATAAGTCAATATGTTGAATTTTGTTGTATATGTACTATCTTTCTCTCTCTCTCTTTCTCATCTGAACTATTGAAGAACATAGAAGAAGAATTAATCAAGGGTTTCCCCACATTGGGGCTTTTCCCTGGCTAGCGCCACATCTTGTGTCCTATTGTCTTGGCTTGTCTTCTGCGATTTATCTTTATGTTCTATCTACATTTTACTTTAATGTTGATGTGATTGCTAATCTGGAAATGATATTGAGCTAATTGTGAAAATTGAAATAAATTGCTCCAAGCATAGAACATACCTAAAATTTAACAATATGAGACACGCTAACCATGCATCTTGGATGTTATATGGCCTAATAGTATGGAATTTGAATGATAGTGAAACTAACATGGTGGTTTATATTTATACAAGAAACAATTATCAATCAAAAATTACTTTGTCACATTCTACAAAAATAATTCTTATCATCTCCAAATTAGTTGAGCTCCCCATATTTTGAAGGATTTTGTAGTTTCTAATCAACTTGTTGATTCAATGTTGATGTTAATATATTAAGTCACTAGGTTGCGTTAGATTCAAACTTTATGTGATTATATTGATATCTAAGAATATAATATGAGGATCATGGCTTCTCATGTATTATTTTTCATTACCATCCCCTAATGTTTTTAGCGCATGAAAGAGAACTTTAATAAAGATACCCAACGTTCTATATATTATCCTAGTTGAGTATCATTTACAAAAGATACAATATTAGTAGATAGGAGTGGTAACAAAAAATTCTATTTTTCCAATCATTCACTTGATATAGTCTTTCCTAGGCTTATTCTAATACATACAAGAATTTGTAAAATAAAACAAGTACATTTTGCTTTGTTGTATCAAGTTTCATCTATTTAAATCAAGAGTAAATCCATGATAGCAAGGCAACTATAAATCCTAGGTGATGTTGGCTTCAAAGGTCATTCTTAGTGAGTGGTTTCCATTTCACATCTGAAGCAATCTCTCCATCATGTATTGCTAAAAATAAATCTCTAGGAGGGATTTGAACCCCTTCTCCTCCTCTAAAAGGAGGCATGTTTTGAATTACACAAAAAGAGTTTTGTTTTGATGGTGAGGTAGCTCTAGCTTTACCTAATCTCATTTGTTGAATTGAACAAGAGGTTTCATATATAAAACATTATAGATAAAACTCTAGGCATGCCAAATATGTTTGGTTTGGAAGAGATCAGTGGTTCGGTTATAAACATGCTCCAACCAACCATGCATACTTTTTTAATATGCATGATACCCCTAAAAATGTATAATACATAGTCTGCACACTAGATATTATTGTATACATGCTTATTTCATATCCCCAATTTGTATATCAAGACTAAAATTGAAATCCTCACTAGTCCAAAAGTTCACAATGGTACTTGTAAATTATAATTATAATTATTGAAGACTAAAACCAATCAAAATTTGTTCTTGGGATAATAACAATGATTCTAAGAAATTAAGAAAAAATAGAAAATCAATATACACTTACATCCAAGGTCATTCTCAATTAATCTCTATTTCTAATATCCATAGTTACCTTAAAATTTGCATACTTTATAACAATCGCTTGAAAGATAATCTTGTAACTATGTACTAGTTGTCTTGCATTATAAGTGGCATGCCATTCCACACATTTATATCATTAATTAGCAATTTTATTACTCATGAATGTATGTATTTTGTCTTAGTTAAACACCCTTAACTTATAACCATGACTAACTTAATGGCATAACAATATTATAGTGACCACTTATTTACTAACCAATTTTCTATTTCTGTGGACCTCCTTTCTAAAGAAATTGAGCCATTATCTATCTACCAATGACCATTTATTTTTAACATGTATTTTAATCAATCCTTAATTTAATGCAATCTTCATCCTCGAACTAATATATTTTTCTCATTATTATCACCAACCCAACTTTAGTCTAAGAATAACAACACATCCTATTGCAATTTCATTTTTCTTAGTACAACACTAGGAAGCATTAAGGTCACATACAAGAGTTCAATTCCATCATTTGTTATGTAGTTCATGGCCTTTGCAACCCAAGCCTTAAATAGTGGTTAAAAACTAATTTGGTGTGATTCTTATAGGGATCACTTATGTAAGTAAATACTAAATAGTAGGTTAGTATCTTATTTGCTGACACAAAAAAAACTAACTTTGGAATTTGGTTGCACTTGTAGGAAGTACATACTTCTAGCAGGGGCTCTAGAATATGCCCAAAAACAATCCCACCTATATATGTAGGGAATATTACTCCTAGAACATATGAAACATCAAGATATGGTGCCCAAATTGCAATCCCTTCAATAAAGTCCCAATGTGCCTTATTCACACTTGGGAAAAATATTCTCTAATATTTTGTAGTAATTGAGAATGGCAATATTTCCACCACAAATTTGTTGACGACTTGATCTCAAACTTTGATGTGTTCTACATATAACATACATAGTATTAACATTGTACACCAACACTATATACATTGAAGCTAATCCATTATCATTGAGGGATTGGGATAAATGAATATGATCACTAGAGAAGACCCATCTAAACCCAATCTAAACTACCCCATAAGTTTTCTTAGCTTAGATGTCTATCTCAAAGTACAAAGGGATGGACATTAAATATTTAAACTTTAGGCAAGTAATATCTAATTTTGAAACTTCAAGGTGATATTAGACCTAGGTTTCGATGGATCTGTGTGAAAACTTGCAAGCATAAAATCCATAGCATTGAGAAAACAATCTAAAAGTTCAACCTATTGTCAACATAACCTATAATTATTCATGTGGGTAAAGATATTAATTGAGATTTCCATAATCACCTTTTATTCAATCATATAAGTACAAGCCAAAACCAAAGTTTTCTAGTTGTGGTAACACCAACATCTACAACAAAACTCTTTGAGTAAGGAAAATTATAGGGGCTAATATTCATAAATGGGCTAATTTTGTAGGTTTTTTCCAAAACAAGTATCACCAATTTCCATTTTTTCTAAAAATGATTCACCCAAATTTTATATGGTAAAATTATTTTACCTTAAAATTTGCCAAAATTTCATAGAGACTATATAAAATCACTAGAAATTTAGATATTTTTACAAAAATATCACAAATTATTTTACGATTTCCATATTAGGGACTACAAATATTTGCCAAGGTTTTTAAACTTTAAGTTAATTTTTCATCCTTAAAATTTGTCCTATCTTTTAGGAAAAGGAGATTGAAATTGAATTACAGAAACACTTGTTAAGAAAAGTTACCTTGTATGTAATCTATATTCCATTGTATAATATGATTTTTCTTGTTTAAAAAATTGATAAGTAGGACATGCATTTTTGGACATGAGGTTTCAAGAACCAAGAACTTACTTAGTCACAAAAAATTAAATAACTACAATAATAATGAAATAGAGAATGTTTTAATTGTGATTGTAAGTACAAAAGACAACTTGATGAACCAACAACATGGAAATTTTTCTTAGACAGTGGTCATTCCTACTTAGTTATCATTGTATTAGTTAAAAGATGCTCAACTAATGACAGTGTATAGCAATTGAGTAGTAATCATATAAAATAATGAAATCAACTTTAGTTATGTTTGGAAAAACAAGGTATTCCAAAAAGGATGAACACCTTAAGGACCCACTCACATAACTATATCAAAGATATCACACTAGAATTTTTACATGGTTGAAACCGTCTAAGAGGGGAATAGTCTGCAGACCCAGCCAACATGGCCACTTGAGAAAATTTTATTATTGCAAGAGAAAATTGTTTCATAATAGAGTTTCTCATAATTTACATTGACAACCACCCTCAATGTTATTTTCTAGAGATCTTAGACAAACCAAGTGTTAACACGTGGATCAATAGCTATTGGTATCTAGGATAATATGAGTCATTTCATCACTCCATGTCTAAAACATACCGTGATCATTGCATCATAATGAAACTAATGCATAAAGAAACACAGTTTTACCTAAAGACACATTAGACCAAGTTGATCTTAACTAACTCTTAAGTGTCTAAATATCCTAGCATCCCCCTTTAATAACAAATTGAATAGGGTTGAAGGATTTACAAAAGTGACATAATAGGAGAAGGAATGAGACATTGGAACCTATCCCCTTAATGGAAATTTCCAAAATTGATAACACATCAAATTTAGAAAACTTCACTTTTGTAAGAGGCTTTGTGAAAATGTTTGGAGCTCGATTGTTTGCAGGGAAAAAGAACACTTTAATAATGATATCATGAATGATATTTTGATGAAGTGCATTTGTAGCTCAATGCCTTTATTGTGCTATTGTTGAATTTGATCATTGGCGAGTTTGATGGCACTCTTATTTTCACACCAAAGTGTGGTTTGGTGCCATTGTTGAAATTCGAACTCTAAAATAATCTTTTGAAATCACATGTCATTTTTACTTGTATTAAACACTATTAGGTGTTGAAGCAGGAAAATGTCCCCATGCCAACAATAGGAATAATTTCTCAATGGCGAGTTCCAATTAGACCCGGATCGTTTGGTATGGCAAATGTTGTTAATATATGGGCTCGTTTGTGAACGAACTAAATAGATATCTCGAAAAAAAATCTTTTTGAACTTTTTCTAAACCATAAATGCATTCTTAATTTATTATGAATATGAAATCATGTTCTTACCTATATCTAATCTTAATCTAACAATGATAAAAGTTTGATTACAAGTATAAAGTAACTATTGAAATTAAGAAAGAATTCATCACCATCAACATAAATCAAACTAACATATTCAATTCTCATACATAGGAAATATTCATGAGAAAATGATATTGAATATGTTCCTACAATAAAATCTATAACCGATTCATAATATTTCCCGCATAAATAATTGATATAATGACAAACTGCAAGAATTTGTAGAAAAAAAACTATCGTCAATAATGCACAATTACCTAAATAGACCATTAATTAACTTCTCCTATATTCATTCTTAAGAGATAGTACCTTAGTCTAAAACATAAAAAAAATCCTCTATCCTTCAAATCTCATATTAAACCTAATAACAACATGCAAGCATCAATTCTGACTTTTCCAAACCCCCAGGACTTCAATCTTTCATTTCATTTGATAATAATATAGAAGTAAAAGTTCTTGATTTTCCAACCTTCCCATTCATTACAAAGAAAAACTCCTTCTTTGTAATCAATTTTTGTCCTCATACTTCATTTCTTCTCTCATGTTTCGATATTCTTTCCTAAAAATGTTGGAAAATCATATTAAAATCCATACAATTTATTCAATTAGTATAACATATGAACAAGAATAGTCTTCCTTGAGATCCATCGCAACTATCACATCATTCTTCCATCTATTGCAATTTGGTTGCACTATAGCGATTTCATTGTAGCTTATTACTCTCTATAATTTTGTGGCACAACCTTATGATATTGTGACATTTATCATTTGCGATATTATCACACCAATCTTAGCAATCTTGTGGCACTTGTAAAAAATTAAAATTAAATTGACTAATATATATAAATAAATAAAAAAATAGAAATAGAAAACTATCACTCAATCAATTACCAAATAAATAACTATATTATTGAAAAAAGTAAAAATAAAATGTTATTTTAGTAAAGGAAACCATTTCCTAGATCTTCTACACTTCTTTAGCTTTCCAACAAGTCATTTCATGCTAAATTCAACCACCTAAAACTCAAAATATGATGCATAGAAGCAAACACTTAGTAGTCGTTGATCTCCCCTTTGAATAATCCATGACCATTTATTTGTAGGACTATTGTTTTATTCCACATGCATTGTAGGAAATCATTCTAATGCATTTATATTGCTTCCATCTCCCAGTGTGATATGTGTGAGAGGTCATGGAATCTAAGGAACCTCACACAACTTGTGTGCATAATATGATATATTAATTTCCATGTCACCATTCCATTATGCTATTTGGTCCTTGTACAATTGTCTAAGTCATATCATGTCAGTCTAGATATTCTAATTATAGCATGCCATGTGTCTTATATTAGTGTATTTGTCTAAGTCATATCATGTCAGTCTAACTCTTCTAATTATAGCATGCCATGTGTCTTATATTAGTGTATTTGTCTAAGTCATATCATGTCAGTCTAAATCTTCTAATTATAGCATGCCATGTGTCTTATATTAGTGTATGTGAATAGTAAATTTAGGTTTAGGATTATAATGAAAAGCTGTATATGGATATTTGTAATATGGAAATCCATAAAAAAAATCGATATAAAATAAATCTTGGATCTCGAATGCCATGTTGAATACCTATGTAGAATAAGACACATCAGACAAAGGACATGATAGTTGATGAGGTGGATGCCACCTATATTCCGCATAAGATAATCGTGTTAAACTCATGAGTTGAATCTTGGATCTCGAATGCCATGTTGAATACCTATGTAGAATAAGACACAACAAACAAAGGCCATGACATTTGATGAGGTGGATGCTGCCTATATTCCACATAAGATAATCATGTTAAACTGATGAGGTGATGTCATCAATAGCCTAATGTCTGAACAACATAGAAAAGTTACATCTAGATATATAAAATTCGAAAATATGGAATAATCTAAAATTCACAATAAAAGAAAACTTGGGTGTTGGATGCCATGTAGAGTAGACACATAAGATTCCATGTTAGATAAAGGAAAGCCCTAAGTCATATCATGTCAGTCTAAATATTCTAATTATAGCATGCCATGTGTCTTATATTAGTGTATGTGAATAGTAAATTTAGGTTTAGGATTAAAATGAAAAGTTGTATATGGATATTTGTAATATGGAAATCCATAAAAAAATCGATATAAAATAAATCTTGGATCTCGAATGCCATGTTGAATACCTATGTAGAATAAGACCCATTAGACAAAGGACATGATAGTTGATGAGGTGGATGCCACCTATATTCCGCATAAGATAATCATGTTAAACTGATGATTTGAATCTTGGATCTCGAATGCCATGTTGAATACCTATGTAGAATAAGACACATCAGACAAAGGCCATGATAGTTGATGAGGTGGATGTCGTCTATATTCCGCATAATATAATCATGTTAAACTAATGAGGTGATGTCATCATAAGCCTAATGTCTAAACAACATAGAAAAGTTAGATCTAGATATAAAATATTTTAAAATATGGAATAATATAAAATTCACAATAAAAGAAAACTTGGGTGTTGGATGCCATGTAGATTAGACACATAAGATTCCATGTTAGATAAAGGAAAGCCCTAGTGGCACAAAAAAAAAATTGTGATAAGTCATGTGTATGTTGAGGTATCATGATGAGTTGGACAAGTAAAAAAGTCTAGATATTCATGTTTTTGGATTCAGACATCTTGAATCTAGAAAAAAATGATGATTAAAGAAAAGGCTAGATACATAATTCCAAACTTTTCAAAAAAGGCACAAACAAAAGAGAAACAAATGTAGATGTTCTGGACATAAATATATGGAGCCAAAAAAAAGAATAAAAGAAAATCTTAGATTTATGATAACACATAGGACTTCACACATAAGAATCCACATCAGATGAAGTGAAATAGTTAGCATGAAAGGACTGAGGTGGAAAAGGAAGTAAATGACGAGTGGATGATGAGTGTGAGGTGGTCCCAAGTCCTAGATGTCGAGTTTGCACAAAAATCATCAGCATGCCACATCACATTGTTATGTAATGATGCCACATTTGGTATTAGGGAGATCCAAATCTAACATGGTGGATGGCATCTTCTTGATTCAGGTCTTGATATTTGAAATTTGGACAACTAGGCTAGTGAGAAAAATAAATAATTAAGCAAAAATCTAGATATCCTAGTTTAAAATGCCTAGTGATACATGTCAATGCAAACAACAAGATATGGAAATCATGAGAGGATACATTGCAAGCTAAAGATCATGTGCTTGCAAGAGGTCACAATTTTGAACAGGTTCATGGTTCCACTACAAATATCCAAATTTATCATTAGATATTCAAATACTTGATAAAACATGAAGAGGATGATGATCCAAATGACAAAAACATAAATAGATGTGGTCAACACAAGTGGTAAGACTATCCAGATCCAGATGGAGTTGTGTAGATAATGGTTAATGAGGAATACATCGACCATATTCTTGAACCATGATATAGGCTTAACTAAATGCAATAAAACGTTTAAAGTATAAGGGGAATATGGAATAATCCTAATAAATTATTGAAAATCCAAAATTTGATTATCATTGGATTTTGTTATAAAGGACCAAATTTGTTGTTCCAACATAAAAGTACTTGTCAAAGGATGAGCTCTCATGAATCCCTAAAAATGACAAATTAAAACATATATAAGTAAACCATAGCATTAAAACAAGCCAATTAAGCAACTTTCAATCCACTTAAAGGACATCTCACTAGATTTCCTAAGAACCAGACAATAATAAAAAAATAAGATTAAAACCAAATGGTGAATACAACATGAGATGAATAAAGTATAAATAAAAACAAAAGCATATATAGTTGATATCTCAAATAAATTGGATAGGCAATAAAATTCAAAATTTAATAGGGAACCCATCATTATTTTACAAAAATGAAAGAGGAGTTGATGAAGCCATCAACAATTGGAAACGCACTGGGTGAAGCAGGTAGCTTTGTTAATTATTCCCCCAAAAGACATATTCACGCTTAATGTTAAATAGAAGCACATATGAACATAAAAAATAATTTATGAATTATGGGTGCTACCTTGTGTCTATGGAATTAAAAGATATTCCCAATAGGCACTAAACACCAAGTAATAGATAGAGCATCTATTTGAGGTAAATTTAACGGTAAATTACTTCTTATATTTAAAAATATGGATGATTTCCTTTAGGAATAACCTAGGAATTTCACTATAGGTTAGTATAACAAATTTCCTCATGTATATTTTACCCAATATTGCCTCACTACTCACGAGTGTCCATAGCCTCAACAAATATGCCCTAGTATGGTCATAACTTAGTATCCTCATAGGCTGGTGTAGATTGCATACCCCTCTTAACAACTGGAAATATTGCTCCCACTTGGAGATCCATCTCCAACTCCTTGATTTGAACCCTTACACACATGCACAAACAAGATAAGGTTTTCATATTCAGTAGGAAAGTTATCATGCACCATAAACTAATATAGTAAATGAACCATATTTCTCACATACGCAAACATGAAATGAAGAAGGAAATCACTTGGACATTCATATAATAGAAGTGATACTTGAAGAAGTTATACCTTGATTGACATATGAGCTTTCCTTTGATCCCCTCCTCTTCCCTCAACTTGCAAACAAACTGGGTTCATTTGAGATGCAAAAGAAGAGTTCTAATAAAATTTTACTAGTATTATTGAGTTATCTCTTTGATTCTTCTCATCACCCTTGAGAGGGTCTCACTAAATAGTCCTTCCCTAGATCTGAGAGGATGTATCTAAGTCATGATAAGATAGGTCATACATCTAAGTTTACACACCATCCTTGTCACCATCACCCATGTATCAAGGTCTATGGGGCCTCATTTAGCCTCCAAAGTGCAGATGAACATATCGGTTAGATGCATATATTCCACTATCTTCAATTGGTGTGAGGGATTTTAAGTTGACATGAAATACCAACTAACTAGATGCAATATAGGAAGACAAAAATAGTTTGGTATGGTAGTATATTGGTATAATTATTCTTACATAGATTTCCTATGATATAGTCGAGAGTGTCGGTACCATTGCCATTGTCCTCGGATCCATGCATGATGAGATGTACTAAGTTGATGGGTAGATTAGAGGGGGGACACTCACAAAAATAGTTTGATCAAGGAATATTCTCCTAGAATGGGGAATAAATCATTTTCATTGATTACTATGCTTATGCAATCACCAATTTTATATACTTGGAGTTGGCCTTGCCCCCAAGCACTCATTGGTGTTCCTTTGGTAAGAATAAAATTTTGGATTTCCATTGTTTTTAATGGTTTTGGGATTTTAAAATATATAAATTTTGTTATTGTTTATTATGGGTATGTAGTTACTAATTCTTGATGAATTTGTGCACATAGATTTGGCACCTACCCATCCCTAGGGTAAATCACCATTACATCACAAAGGAAAAACAATTGTGAGGCAAGAAAATAAGACTCGGAGGAGGAGGAAGGAGAAGATCATGATGTTTGTGTGAATTCACATGCAAAGTGGAAGAGCCAACTATGGGTGTAAAAAAATTATCTATCGATGGCACCCCCCCACATCTATAGAGACATGTCATGGGGGTCAGATCCTCTTGTTGTTGAGGCCTCCTTTGGGTGCATAGTATGTCCCTTGTTTTGTTATCGTTGCCATGGAGATGATTAGCTTCAACATATATCTCTTCCTATGATGATCATATATGTGTAAATAATGGATTATGAGCATATGTCTCAAATGTCCCAATTTTAAATTGATGTACCCAAACTATGTGATGTAAAAACACACTTGATTATGATTATGATTATATATATATAATGGATGTTATGTTGGTGTTGACCTGTGACTTTCTTATGATGTTTTTAATTTAGGTTCATGGTTATATCTTCGTGAATGCACGGTAAAAATACTTAATGGGACGAATCTCAATCTAAGACATAATTAGCCATTATGTTAGAGTCTCGTGAAATATGTATGTAGTCAATGGTTTCAAAAGAACATTCCAAGAGACATACCCTCAAATAATGATGAAATAACACAAGATTCCTTACAAAGTAGACACAATTCAATTGAGATACCAAGAGCTAAGAGTCAAGATTGGAAACCAAGTGACAAATACCAAGGGAAATAGTATGATAAGAGCTCAATATTGGTGCTATATTTGGGCACATTATTGGTTGCAGGGCCAAGGAAGATGCCCCCAAACTCACCAGCTCATTAATGGGTAAAACGAAGGCCCAAGCGGTGGAAGAAATGTTCATTCACAAAGCCTACATATACCAAAAAAGGGACTTGAAATTTTCCAATCAAGCACCATGCATAATAAAACAACCAAGGAGATGACACACTAAAAAATAAAAGGAAAAACTCACCACAACTAAACACACATGCACGATGTACAATAACTATGCAACAATGTGACTTACAAATAGTGCTTCTTTAAATATATCCCATTGGGAGGCTCAGAAAAAGGGTTACCATAATAACACTAACTTGTATGCCCCTCATTTCAAAACGTGTTTGACAACATAGGGTCCATGCCAAAGAGGTTCTAATTTACCTACGCATAACTTCTCATGATATTGGTCATAGACTAGAACCAGGTCACCTTCTGCAAAGACATAAGGATGAATTGGTTTATCATATTGGGTTTTATTACACTTTTTATGAGTCACATTGTCTATAACATCATAATGTTATTTTTCATCCATGGAGGAAGGTCTGTATGCCACCATTCTAAAGTATTTAAACCAATTCGAAAGGAGTGAAGCCCATAACATTTTTAACCAACATTTGATAGGCCCTTAATGGGCCCTTAATGTAGAGAAAATCATAAGATTCCATATTGACTTATGATTTCCTTTCAGCCATTGAATCATGGTTTTCAAGACAAGATTAATGGTATTTACTTAGTTGTTATCCTATGGATAATAGGGGTTAAGTTTCTGTGATGAAATCCCAACTTGGTTGCGTGTTCAATCATCATGTGATTACGAAAATGATATGAATATATGAAGAGAATGAAATGATATACATATTTATAACCCAAACATAGAGATACAGTGAAACTTGACTTCTATTAATAAATAGAAAATGCTTTAAATTTATATAAATGCATAATGAAAACAAACTAGCTCGAATGGTGGTAACTTATCTCTTAAAAGAGATGTGACACATACATGCCCTTTTTAAACTATCTTACAATGAGGCTAAAAGACATTTTTATCATAAATAAGAAATAAGAAACCATAAATATACAAAAAACTAACCCTACAAGATGAAGCACCAAAGGATTATGGGACCTAATGGGGTAAGTTGGGATGTCAAATTCCCGAGGTCATAACTTCGGCATATGATTTTTGTTTGGAATGCATGATAACCTATTGGAAAGGCCTATCTGAGAAGTACATTTTCTGATTGCACTTGGTAGTCTATTATTTTTGAGTTCTTGTTCCCTAAAAAATGTGTTTAGGGCCTCAAATTGACTCTAGAGATTCATGACCTAAAAACTATAGAAAACTGCCAAAATAGATAACTTTGTTTTGAGTCAATGGAATAGGTGGGTGGCCACCTATATCCACATGTATCATTCCTCCCCCTTTAAGAATCAATGGTATACATTGCATTGAGTTCCTCCATTATATGGGGAAACTTTTGTTGAACTTGGCCCCTAGTGAGCCACTTGCCTTGGTGGAAGAGTTGACCTACTTTGACAACCCGATACAGTTGGATCCTATGTTGGTGAGTGCCCTTAAGCGGTGTATCCACAATATGATCAATTTTGGCATGTTTAATGAAATATGGGTTGAGATCTATCCATTTCAATTGCTCTGCAATTTCTGATGTGTCCAATAATGGTGGAATGTATGGCCAAAGGTATTCCACATTGATCACTAGGTGTAGGACAAGGAATGGAGGGATATTAGCTCAAAGATGTTGTCACCCAAAACCTTGGTGATGGTGTAAATTCCATAGAAAAGTGGTCGAAGATTCTGATGGGCCCTTGCAAGGTGTTTCTTTTGAAAATACAACCAAACCTTGTCTCTGATTTAAAACTTGTGTGGCACTTGATGTTGATCTTGGTGTTTTTTGTACTTAATATTAGATTTTTCCAATATATCATGAACCTGTTGGTAGATGATTTGAATTCATTTGATAAAATTGGTAGATGTGTTAGTCTTAGATTGAACATGTGAAAAATCTTCCTATGTAGCTGCAAGGGGCAGTGCAACATCAATGGAACACAATGGTTGAAATCCCAGGCCCACTTGAAAGTGGATGTGGCCAGTTCAGCTATGGAGAATTTTTTTGTAGTTGTGTTAAACATAGGGGAGACTCTCATCCCATGTGTGTGGATGCTTAGAGTTGTACATGCACAAAATTTTCACATCATCCTCTTGACAACATATATTTATCCATCATTCTGAGGGTGGAAGGAAGTTGATTTGGTGAGATTGGTGTCCAACAATGACCAAAGGATCGACCAAAATGTGCTTAGGAACTTGCTATCCTGATTTGATATTATGGTATGCATGATCCCAAAATGTACCCACACATGTTTGAATAAGAGCTTAGCAGTGGCTTATGTTGTCATACTCTTCTTGCAAGCAGTCAGAATGGTCATCTTAGAAAAACTATCAATGACCATAAACACATAGTCATTACCATGCTTGGTAGAAGGAAGGATAGGAATATAGTCCATAGATATGGATTCCCAAGGCTAGTTGGGAGTAGTAAGAGGGGTGTACAAACATTTCTTCTTAATGGTTGGTTTGGAAATGGCACAAGCAGTGCAGGACCTGATATACTTACCAACATATTGTCAAAGTTTCAAAAAATAAAAAAACTTTTGTAGTACTTCCAATATCTTCTCCACACCCAAGTGCCCTGCTACCCAACTATAATATGCCTCCCATATCAGCTTGGCATACTCACTTGAATGAACAAAAAGGTGTCCCAGGTAGCACAACTATGCTTACTAGAGGTGAAAGCCTAGAACTTTCTTTCCTTTCATCAACATTTGGTTTGTGGCAGCGAATTCCAAGTCATTGTTGAATAGTTGTGGCCATCAAGCAGTATCATGCCCATAAGAGTTGAGAATTGTGGTCAGTGCCACAACTAGGGGATGAATGAGGTAGTATGCAACATAATAGGTGCTACCTTTCTTGTATTTGATTTTCAAATGGAATTGTTGTAGGTATATGGACCATTTTTTATGGTGTTCATTTTGTAACTTCCCTTCTTGCTATATAAATTGAAGAGACTTGTGATTTGTGTGGATGATTGTCTAATACCCATGAATATAATGTTTCCATTATTATTAGGCTTGTACAATGGAATACATCTCCTCATCATAGGTGGGGTATCTTTAGACAATATTAGAGAGTGTTTCACTTTGATAGGCCATCAAATGTCCTTGCAAAATGAGGACTACACAAATAACATAGGCGGAGACATCTGTCTCAACCTCAAATGGTTGTTGTAGTTATAACAGGGTGAGGACTAGCACAGAGAAAATATAACGTTTCATTTCATTGAAATCCTTATTTTGTGACTCAAACCAAAAAAACTTTTCTTTTGCTTTGTCTCTGGTTACTTAACCTAAGGGCCAAGCGATATAATAAAACCCCAACAAAAATATTTGGTAGAAGTTAGCAAGGCGTAAGAAGCTGCAAATATTTGTTAAATTTTCCAAGGCCAACCAATTTTGAATAGTCTTGGATCTTGGTTGGATCCACATGCACACATTTCTCATCAATAATGTAGCCTAGGTTTTGGACCTTTTCCATGTCGAAGTAGAATTTTTCCAAGTTAGCACATAACTTGTGTTATCGTAGAGTGTGGAGGACCTATTGAATATGTTACAAGTTTTCCTTCCAACTCTTATTAAAGATGAGGATGTCATATGTATATACAACCACAAAAGAGTTTGTGAAAGGTTGCAAGATATCATCCATCAACCTCATGGAACTTGGGGATTTGGGGATTTAGGTAAGGACTTGGTATATGGACTTCAAATCAATCTTACTAAGGTACTTGGACCCCTTGAGTTAGTCAATAAGGTCTTCAATCCATGGAATCAAGTATAGGTTCATGACTATGATTTTGTTCAAGGCCTAATAATCAATGCAAAGTCACCAGGTCCCATCTTTTATTTGCATGAGTACAATTGGGCATCCACAAGGTGAGGAACTTGATCAGATGTGCCCTTTTTGGATAAACTCTTGAATCCGTTTCTTTATTTCCTCATTTTCTAGATTAGGGCAATGGTAGATTGACTAATATAGTAGATGTATGTCAAGGTTTAGATCAATTGAATGCTTGACCTGACATTGCAGAGGTACCCAGTCGATGTGGAGAAGATATATTTATATTCTTACATGACCTTATCCACTTGCCTCTACTACATGGAGGAACCCTGCATGGAGGCCATGGATGTGTCCATAATATTCTCCTAACTTTGAGAGTGAATCAAGAAGAAGACAAATTTCCTAGTCTGAGATATGACCTTACTGCATTTCTTAGCAAAGATAAAAAAAATGACAATAGGTGGGGCTACCTTTGCTATCCTATATAGTTTTCTACCCAAAGTAATAATAACACTATGAGGTCTAGACTCGTTTACAACATGACACTTCCACAAGTATGGTTGGCCTAACTGAAATGCAAACTTCAAGGGGAGAAACATCAAACAATACATTATGTTTGCAAGGGTTGATGCTTCAAGGAAGTGACATTGTTGGCTGAAACGAAGATCTTACCCTTAATTTATCCACCTAATGGTGTATGGCTACGAGTGTGGTACTATCACCAAGCCCAACCACTTAACAAAATCTATTGAATTAAGGTTCTTTTGACTCCTTTTATCAACAATGAAACATAGTGGAGCACCCTTCACCCACATTTGTGAATGAAAGAGGCACTTGCCAATTTATGGATCTTGAGACTCACTTTATTGGACCTTGGAGGTAGCAACTGTGGCACTGGGTTTTGCATCAATGATTTGTTTCCCTTTGTTTAGGTCTAGTCCAGAGTCAAAACTTGCATTTGAATTTAAGGCTTTTAGCTCGACCACCGATGACTTCATTGCACAATATTCATTGATGTTATGAGAGGGGTTTCTGTGGAAGTTGCACCACTTTCCTATGACTTTCTCCATCTTCCCATTATCATTCTTTGTTTTCAACTTAGATGGGTCATCCTCAAGTGCTCCATCATGGCTCTATTCTTTGTTTGGTGATTTCAGGATTTCATCTCCCTGTTTTGTTGTGAAGAATTCACAGATCCAAATTCTTGCTTCTTCTGTTTAAATTCTTGCTCAATTTTGACACCATATTGATATGTTGCGCCAAATGAGGAGATATATAGGAACTTCATTTTTTCGAGATGTATTTGTGTAGATAGCCATGGTACATGAGAAATTTATTTAACTAAAATTATTTGATACCCAACTTGGTGCGCAAGGTATGAAGTATATTTGATAATTATGCCATTTATTGGTCCCTTTCCTACCATAGTGTGGTCCATGTCATACACTGGTATTCGTAGCTTCTGAAAGGGTATTATTGATCGTTAACAACATCCCTAAAATAGTGCCAAGTGGGTGTTACTAAAAACAATGTGAATTCCTCTATGGCCCTTTTCTCATGGTAAGTTTCTAACCAATCCTTGACATGTGGTGCGACCTTAAGGAGTACAAAGGTAATATTTTCTATATTAGAAAATTTATGGACCGAAAATACCCTTCTAGCATATTTAACCATTTGTTTAGAGCATCTACATCTATTTGGCCTTCAAATATAGGAATATCAAAATTAAATTGTACCTTAAATGGGATGGGACCTTCAAAGGGGCCACTTGATGAAGAAGTGTGATTATTGGCATCTGTATAAGGATTTGGAAAAACGTATCCATAATTTTGTTCCTTTATCCCTTGAGGGTTTCTTCAAGCAATAATTTAATAGGAACTCTTGATCCCTTGTCTTTCTTTTCTTCCACCATGGGTGGCCATTAGAGTCTATGAAAATATTCTTGGTAGAGCTCAAGAAGTTCTAAGCCCAACTCCTTATACCTCAACCTTGTTAGAAACATGCACAGAGAAAAGATAAAGAGTAGACTATTCTGATACCACTGATCCAAATTTATGAAGAGAACAACATGATATACAAATTTATATCCAAAACAAAAAGATACAGTGAAACTTGAATTCTGTTAATAAATGGAAAATGTTGCAACTATATAAATGTAGAATCAAAACAAACTATCTCGAATTGTGGTAGCTTATCTTTGAGAAGAGATGTGATGACTACACACCTTTGTCGAATTATCTTACAATGAGTCTCAAAGGCCTTTTTATCATATAGAAGCAATGAGGAACCCTAAACATCCAAAAACCTAACCCTAGGAGATGAAGTGCTAAATGTTTGTAGGCCTTGATGGGGTAAGTTGTAACGTCAACTTCCCGGGGTTGTAACTTTGGAATACGATTTCCATTTGGTGCACATGATATCCCATTGGCAAGGTCTATCCAAAAAGTACATTTTTCTATTGCACTCTATAGTGTAAAACTATTGAGTGCCCGTTTCCCCAAAAATTGTCATGTAGGGCCTAAAAAAGGATTCATAAGTTCAGACCCTAAAAATTATAGAAAAACTGCCCAAAAAAAAAAACTATGATGTAAGCTAATGGAATAGGTGGGTGGCCACTGATATCCACCTGCATCATAAAATGAGAACCATGAGTAGTCATGATTATTTTGGGTACACATAAATCTAGAAATGATATAGATGAAAAGACTTACACCATCATTAGAGAAGGTGGGCATAGCCTCAACCCACTTGGTGATGTGGTCCACAGTCATAATAATGTATTGATTTCATTGGCCAAATTGTTGGGTGTGGAGCCTGATTATCTTCTATATTCAAAATTACTGCCACATTGGACCCCAGTTCAAAATGGGGGCGGCAACGCCGCCCGTAAAATATTCGCTGCAAGGGGGGTCTAGGGGGGGGCGGCTGCGACCTTTGGGAGCCCCCCCTAGGCGGGGGGTTTCGGGGGCAGTGCCCCCGAAGCTAAAAACAACTGTAAAATTGCCTTGTAAAAGTATAGTAATTTCTAGTCATTCTGGGCCGTTCATTAGGCGGATGATCTGACGGTAGAACTTATGTTTAGTTTAGGGTTTTTTGCCCTAGAAGGCAACCCCTCTCTTTGTATGAGGGCATTGTATTTGAGGCTGTGAGATAGATGTGTATTCAGTGTGAGTGAGAAACAGAGAGGTGAGACTGTGAGAGAAGACAGAGGATATTACAGCGGATTTGCTGTAGGTTGTGTCTCTTCATTTTGCTGGATAATAGAAAGGAAGGACTGGCTGTTCGAGGTGGACGTAGCCCAAACTGGGTGAACCACGTATATCTGTGTCTCTCTTGTTTTGTGCGTTTTCTGTGTTTATATTTCTGCATTATTTCATGTGTTCCATTGCTCCGTAATATATAATTTTCTAACACTTGTGTGGTACCCCTATGGGTGAGGAGAAGTTTTTCTTGTGTTCTGTCATGACCGTATCCCTTTGCTGCTGCTGCTACATGGAGGAACGCTTTGCGGGGGTCATGGATGTGGTGACAATCTTCCCCTTACTTTGGGGTTGAACCAGACATATGAAATTCCTAGTCTGGGGGATGAGCTTGCTGCCTTTCTTGGCAATGATCAAAGAGGTGACAGTAGGTGGGGCTACCTCCGGTATCCTGTATAATGAATTATTCAAAGAAATAATGATAGCACAAGGCCTTGACTCATATGTAGCATGTTGCCTCCACAAGTATGGTTGGCCTAATAATACATCACAAACATCCAGAGGTGTAACATCACACAATACCTCGTCTGTGAAGGGCTTGATGCTGTAGGGAAGGCGACACTGCTGGCGAACTTTGAGATCTCATCCTTCATTAAGCCACCCGATACTGTACGGCTGTGGGAGTGGTGTAGTTGGTAGGCCCAACTGCTTCAGGACCTCTGCTGAAATAAGGCTCTTTTGGCTGCCACTGCTGACAATGAATTGCAGCGGTGAACCCTTCACGCACATCTATGAGTGGAAAAGACTCTCCCCTTCCTCTAGATTTTTGGGCTCATTTTTTTGGATCTTGGCGGTGGCAACAGTGGCGCTAGGATCCGAATCAATGATCTGCTTCCCTTTTCCATTCCCCTTGTCGAGTTCTGGCTCAGGGTTGGAACATGCAACTGATTCAGAAACCTTCAACTCGGTCACCAGCGATTGCTTGGTCCGACTCTTACTTGTGTTGTGAGTGGGGCTCTTGTGGAACTCACACCACTTTCCTATGTCCTTCTTCGGCTTTGTGGTGTTGTTCTTTTCTTGTGGCTTCGATGGGTTGTCTTGGGTCACCCCACCTTGGCTTTTTCCTTTGGGGTTCAGATTTGCAGATCCAAAGTCTCGATTTTTCTGTTTGAACTTTTGCTCAATTTTGACAGCGCATTGGTACGCCGTGCCGAGTGAGGAGATGTTAAAGAACTCCATCTGTTCCTGGATGTATCCGTGTAGGCAGTGGTGGTATTTGAATACCAGATGCAGCTTAGAATGTTTGATACCTAATTGTGTGCGAAGGGTATGAAAATTGTTTGTCACATCTTGGGATTTGCGAGGTTGGTCTTGCAAAGGTTCGACCAATTCAAGCCCTAACTCCTTATATCCCGACCTCGTTGGGGACATGCAAAGAAAAATAGAGAAAAAGTAGACTGCTCTAATACCACTGATCCGGATCTAAATAGGAATGCAACAAATTACATAGATAACCATATACACAAAAATGCAGTAGAAATAATACTTCATTTCATTAATGGAAAATGCTGAAATATGCTTACAACCAGAAATGGAAATAAACGAGCTAGGGCGATGGTAGCTTATCTCTAAAAAGAGATGTGGCGCTACATGCCTCTGAACTGTGTTACAATGAGGCTCGAAGGCCCATTTATTATTGAGAAATAGTGGAAAAAACCCTTCACCTCCCAAAACCTAACCTTAGAAGATGAAACGCTAAATTATGGGCCCCGTTTGGGTAAATTGGTACATCAATTTCCTAGGGTCGTAACTTGGCATATGATCTCCGTTTGATGCGTACAATAGCTCGTTAGAAAGATCTGTCTGAGAACTACCACTTTGGGAAGCAAAATATTGGTCAATGAACACATGTTGCCCCTAGATTTTCCAAAAATCATCGTTTAGGGCCTCAAAACGGCTTCGGATGTTCAGGACCCAAAAAACTACTAAAAATAGTAAATTGTGCTACAATTTGGGAAACTGAAAAGACTGAAAGAGATAGTTGTGGGGGTCCAAATGGGATAGGTGGGTGGCCACCAACATCCACCTGGAACATTCCTCCCCCCTTAGGAAGCAATGATCCCCATTGCGTTGACTTCCTCCTTGAGATGAGGAAGCTTCTGCTGAGCTGGGTCTTTGGTGAGTTGTTTTGCAATCTCTGATGTGTCTAGAAATAGTGGGAAGCATGGTCGATGACGGTCCACATTGAACACTCAGTGCAAGCGAAGGAATGGAGGAATTTTGTGCTTCAAAGCATTGTTTCTCGTAGCCTTGGTATTGGTGTGAGGACCATGTCAGAGTGGTCTGCGTTTCTGAAGGGTTCTGGTAAGGCGTTCTCTCTGCAGATGCAACCAAACTTTGTCACCCACCTGAAACTTGTGTGGTACCCCTATGGGTGAGGAGAATTTGTTCTTGTGTTCTGTCATGACCATATCCCTTTGCTGCTGCTGCTGCATGGAGGAACCCTTTGTGGGGGTCATGGATGTGGTGACAATCTTCCCCTTACTTTGGGGGTGAACTAGATAGATGAATTTCCTAGTCTGGGAGATGTGCTTGCTGCCTTTATTGGCAGTGATCAAAGAGGTGGCAGTAGGTGGGACTACCTCTGGTATCCTATATAATGAATTATTCAAAGAAATAATGATAGCATGAGGCCTTGACTCATACATAACATGTCCCCTCCACAAGTATGGTTGGCCTAATAATACATCACAAACATCCAGAGGTGTAACATCACACAATACCTTGTCTGTGAAGGGCATGATGCTGTAGGGAAGGCAGCACTGCTGGAAAATTTTGAGATCTTGTCCTTCATGAAGCCACCCAATACTGTACAGTTGTGGGTGTGGTGTAGTTGGTAGGCCCAACCGCTTCACGACCTCTGCTAAAATAAGGTTCTTTTGGCTGCCACAACCGACAATGAATTGCGACATCAAACCCTTCACCCACATCTGTGAGTGGAAAAGATGCTCCCCTTCCTTTGGATTTTCAGGCTCATTTTTCTAGATCTTGGTGGTGGCAACAGTGGCGCTGGGATCCACATCAATAATCTTCTTTCCTTTGCCATTCCCCTTGTCGAGTTCTGGCTCAGGGTTGGAACATGTATCTAATTCAAAAGCCTTCAACTCAGTCAATAGCGACTGCTTGGTCCGACACTCACTTGTGTTGTGAGTGGGTCTCTTGTGGAACTCACACCACTTTCCTGTGTCCTTCTTCGGCTTTGTGGTGTTGTTATTTTCTTGTGGCTTCGATGGGTTGTCTTGGATCACCCAACCTTGGCTTTGTCCTTTGGGCTTCGGATTTGCAGATCCAAAGTCTCACGTTTTCTGTTTGAACTTTTGCCCGATTTTGACACCGTATTGGTATGTCGTGCCGAGTGAGGAGATGTTAAAGAAATCCATCTCCTCCTGGATGTATCTGTGTAGGCAGCCACGGTATTTGAGTACCACATGTAGCTCAAAATCTTTGATACCCAACTGTGTGTGAAGGGTATGAAAAATGTTTGTGAACTCTGGCACATCTTGGTCACGTCCCTGCCGCAGTGTGGTCCATTGGATGTATTTGTCGTCATAGCTTTTTACAGGGTTGTACTGCTCCTTGATGGCATCCCGGAATGAATTCAAGGTGGGTGTGGCTGAAAATAGAGAGCCAGTATTTTCATCCTTCTATTCGCAGTAGGTTTCCCACCAGTCTTTGACGTGGGGAGCTGCTTTGAGAAGAGCGAAAACAATCTTTTCCTAACTTGAAATTTCATGAACAAAAAATACCCTTCTAGTAAATTTAACCATTTATCTACGACATCTGCGTCTATTTGACCCTCGAATATGGGCATTTCAAAATTAACTTGTACCTTAAACGGTGTGGCATTTCTAGTGTAGTTATTGGAAGCCGATGCGTCGCCTCTGGGTAGCCGCTGAAGGATCTGGGCAAAGCTTTCCATGATCGTTTTTTGTTTTGGCTCGAGGGCTTCTTCGAGCAAGATTTTGAAAGGATCTCCTACCCCCTCGTCTTTCTTCTCATCCACCATGGGAGGCCATCGGGATTTGCGAGGTTGGTCTTGCAAAGGTTTAACCAATTCAAGCCCTAACTCCTTATATCCCAACCTCGTTGGGACATGCAAAGAAAAACAGAGAAAAAGCAGACCGCTCTGATACCACTGATCCGGATTTAAGTAGGAACGCAACAAATTACATACATAACCATATACACAAAAATGCAACAGAAATAATGCTTCATTTCATTAATGGAAAATGCTGAAATATGCTTACGACCAGAAATGGAAATAAACGAGTTGGGCGATGGTAGCTTATCGCTGAGAAGAGATGTGGTTGCTACATGCCTCTAAATTGTGTTACAATGAGGCTTGAAGGGCTATTTATTATTGAGAAATAGTGGAAAAAACCCTTCACCTCCCAAAACCTAACCCTAGAAGATGAAACGCCAAATTGTGGGCCTCGTTTGGGTAAATTGGTACATCAATTTCCCAGGCTCGTAACTTTGGCATACTCTCTTCGTTTGAAGCATACAATAGCTCGTTAGAAATATCTATTCGAGAAATACCACTTTGGGAAGAAAAAAAATTGGTCCACGAACCCATGTTGCCCCCATATTTCCCAAAAAATGTCGTTTAGGGCCTCAAAACAGCTCTGGAAGTTCAGGGCCCGAAAAACTGCTAAAAATAGTAAACTGTGCTACAATTTGGGAAACTGAAAAGACTGAAAGAGATAGTTGTGGGGGTCCAAATGGGATAGGTGGGTGGCCACCAACATCCACCTGAATCATTCCTCCCCCCTTAGGAAGCAATGGTCCCCATTGCGTTGAGTTCCTCCCTGAGATGAGGAAGCTTCTGCTGAGCTGGGGCTTTGGTGAGCTGTTCTACAATATTTGATGTGTCTAGAAATGGTGGGAAGCATGGTCGACGATGGTCCACATTGAACACTCGGTGCAAGCGAAGGAAGGGAGGAATTTTTTGCTTCAAAGCATTATTTCCCGTAGCCTTGGTACTAGTGTAAGGACCATGTCAGAGTGGTCTGAGTTTCGGATGGGTTCTAGTAAGGCGTTCTGTCTGCAAATGAAACCAAACTTTGTCACCCACCTGAAACTTGTGTGGTACCCCTATGGGTGAGGAGAAGTTGTTCATGTGTTCTGTCATGATCGTATCCCTTTTTTGTTGCTGCTGCATGGGGGGACCCTTTGTGGGGGTCATGGATGTGGTGACAATCTTCCCCTTACTTTGGGGGTGAACTAGATAGATGAATTTCCTAGTCTGGGAGATGAGCTTGCTGCCTTTCTTGGCAGTGATCAAATAGGTGGTAGTAGGTGGGGCTACCTTCGGTATCCTATATAATGAATTATTCAAAGAAATAATGACAGCACGAGGCCTTGACTCATACACAACATGTTTCCTCCACAAGTATGGTTGGCCTAATAATACATCACAAATATCCAGAGGTGTAACATCACACAATACCTCGTCTGTGAAGGGCTTGATACTATAAGGAAGGTGGCACTACTGGCAAACTTTGAGATCTTGTCCTTCATGAAACCACCCGATACTGTACGGCTGTGGGTTTGGTGTAGTTGGTAGGCCCAACCGCTTCACGACCTCTGCTGAAATAAGGTTCTTTTGGCTGCCACTGCCGACAATGAATTGCAGCGGTGAACCCTTCACCAACATCTATGAGTTGAAAAGACGCTCCCCTTCCTGTGTATTTTTGGGCTCATTTTTCTAGATTTTGGTGGTGGCAACAGTGGCACTAGGATCTGCATTAATGATCTACCTCCCTTTGCCATTCACCTTGTTGAGTTTTGGCTCAGGGCTGGAACATGCATTTGATTCGGAAGCCTTCAACTCGATCAACAGTGACTTCTTGGTCTAACACTCAATTGTGTTGTGAGTGGGGCTCTTGTGGAACTCACACAACTTTCCTGTGTCCTTCTTCGGCTTTGTGGTGTTGTTCTTTTCTTGTGTCTTCGATGGGTTGTCTTGGGTCACCCCACCTTGGCTTTGTCCTTTGGGGTTTGGATTTGCAGATCCAAACTCTCGCTCTTTCTGTTTGAACTTTTTCTCGATTTTGACAGCGTATTGGTACGCTGTGCCAAGTGAGGAGATGTTCAAGAACTCCATCTCTTCTTGGATGGATCTATGTAGGCAGCTACGGTATTTGAGTACCAGATGCAACTCAGAATCTTTGATACCCAACTGTGTGTGAAGGGTATGAAAAATGTTTGTGAACTTTGGCACATATTGGTCACGTCCCTGCCGCAGTGTGGCCCATTTGATGTATATGTCCTCATAGCTTTTGACAGGGTAGTACTACTCCTTGATGGCATCCCGGAATGAATTCTAGGTGGGTGCGGCTGAAACTAGTGAGCCGTTATTTTCATCCTTCTGGTCACAGTAGGTTTCCCACCAGTCTTTGACATGGGGGGCTGCTTTGAGAAGAGCGAAAACAATTTTTTCCCGACTCGAAAATTCATGAACAGAAAAATGCCCTTCTAGCAGATTTAACCATTTATCTACGACATCTACATCTATTTGATCCTCGAATATGGGGATTTCAAAATTAACATGTACCTTAAATGGTGTGGCATTTCTAGAGTAGTTATTGGAAGTAGATGCGTCGCCTTTGGGTAGCCGCTGAAGGATCTGGGCAAAGTTGTCCATCATCGCATTCTGTTGTCGCTTGAGGG
>APFE031663039.1:24103-96903 GCA_000404065.3 Pinus taeda | reverse complement strand
GAATCATACACAACATGTTTCCTCCGCAAGTATGGTTGGCCTAATAATACATCACAAACATCCAGAGGTGTAACATCACACAATACCTCGTCTATGAAGGGCTTGATGATGTAAGGAAGGCGGCACTGCTGGCGAAATTTGAGATTTTGTCCTTCATGAAGCCACCTGATACTGTACGGCTGTGGGTATGGTGTAGTTGGTAGGCCCAACCATTTCACAACCTCTGCTAAAATAAGGTTCTTTTGGCTGCCACTGCTTACAATGAATTGCAGCGGCGAACCCTTCACCCACATCTGTTAGTGGAAAAGACGCTCCCCTTCCTCTAAATTTTCGGGCTCATTTTTCTGGATCTTGGTGGTGGCAACAATGGCACTGGGATCCGCATCAATGATCTGCTTGCCTTTTCCATTCCCGTTGTCAAGTTCTAGCTCAGGGTCGGAACATGCATATGATTCAGAAGCCTTCAACTCGGTCACGAGCGACTGCTTGGTACGACAATCACTAGTGTTGTGGGTGGGTCTCTTGTGGAACTCACACCACTTTCCTATGTCCTTCTTTGGCTTTGTGGTGTTGTTCTTTTTTTGTGGCTTCGATGGGTTTTCTTGGGTCACCCCACCTTGGCTTTGTCATTTGGGCTTTGGATTTGCAGATCCAAAGTCTCGCTTTTTCTGTTTGAACTTTTGCTCGATTTTGGCAGCGTATTTTTACACCATGCCAAGTGAGATGTTAAAGAACTCCATCTGTTCCTAGATATATCTGTGTAGGCAGCGACGATATTTGAGTACCAGATGCAACACAGAATCTTTGATACCCAACTGTGTGCGAAGGGTATGAAAAATGTTTGTGAACTCTGGCACATCTTGGTCACGTCCCTGCCGCAGTGTTGTCCATTTGATGTATTTGTCGTCATAGCTTTTGGCAGGGTAGTATTGCTCCTTGATGGCATCCCAAAATGAATTCCAGGTGGGTGCGACTGAAAATAGTGAGCTGGTAGTTTCATTCTTCTGTTCGCAGTAGGTTTCCCACCATTCTTTGATATGTCGGACTGCTTTAAGAAGAGCGAAAACAATATTTTCTCGATTCAAAAATTCATGAACAGAAAAATACCCTTCTAGTAGATTTAACCATTTATCTACAACATCTGTGTCTATTTGACCCTTGAATATTGGGATTTTAGAACAAACTTGTACGTTAAACAATGTGGCATTTCCAGAGTAGTTATTGGAAGCCAATGCATCGCCTCTGGGTAGCTACTAAAGGATCTAGGCAAAGCTATCCATCATCGCATTCTGTTGTTGCCCGAGGGCTTCTTCGAGCAAGATTTTGATAGGATCTCCTGCCCCCTCGTATTTCTTCTCATCCGCCATGGGAGGCCATTGGGATTTGCGAGGTTGGTCTTGCAAAGGCTCGACCAATTCAAGCCCTAACTCATTATATCCTGACCTCGTTGGGGACATGCAAAGAAAAATAGAGAAAGCAAACTTCACTGATACCACTGCTCCGGATTTAAACAGGAACACAAAAAATTACATAGATAACCATACACAAAAATGCAGCAGAAATAATACTTCATTTCATTAATGGAAAACACTGAAATATGCTTACAACTAGAAATAGAAATAAACGAGCTAGGGCGATGGTAGCTTATCTATGAGAAGAGATGTGGCGGCTACATGCCTCTAAACTATGTTACATTGAGGCTCGAAGGCCTATTTATTATTGAGAAATAGTGGAAAAAAACCCTTCACTTTCCAAAACCTAACCCTAGAAGATGAAACACCAAATTGTGGGCCCCGTTTGGGTAAATTGGTACATCAATTTCTTGGGGTCGTAACTTTGGCATACGATCTCCGTTTGACGTGTACAATAGCTCGTTAGAAAGATCTATCCAAGAGCTACCAATTTTGGAGGGGAAACATATGTCTATGTACCCATTTTGCCCCTAGAGTTCCCAAAAAGCATCGTTTAGGGCCTCAAAACGGCTCAGGAAGTTCAGGACCCAAAAAAATGCTAAAAATAGTAAACTGTGCTACAATTTGGGAAACTGAAAAGACTGAAAGAGATAGTTGTGGGGGTCCAAATGGGATAGGTGGGTGGCCACCAACATCCACCTGGATCATTCCTCCCCCCTTAGAAAGCAATGGTCCCCATTGCGTTGACTTCCTCCCTGACATGAGGAAGCTTCTGTTGAGCTGGGTCTTTGGTGAGCTGTTCTGCAATCTCTGATGTGTCTAGAAATGGTGGGAAGCATGGTCAATGACGGTCCACATTGAACACTCGGTGCAAGTGAAGGAATGGAGGAATTTTGTGCCTCAAAACATTGTTTCCTATAACCTTGGTACTGGTGTAAGGACCATGTTGGAGTGGTCTGAGTTTCTGATGGGTTCTGGTAAGGCGTTCTCTCTGCAGATGCAACCAAACTTCGTCGCTCACCTGAAACTTGTGTGGTACCCATATGTGTGAGAGGAAGTTGCTCCTATGTTCTGTCATGACCGTATCCCTTTGCTGCTACTGTTGCATGGAGGAATGCTTTGTGGGGGTCATGGATGTGGTGACAATCTTCCCCTTACTTTGGGGGTGAACCAGACATATGAAATTCCTAGTCTGGGAGATGAGCTTGCTGCCTTTCTTGGCAGTGATCAAAGAGGTGGTAGTAGGTGGGGCTACCTTCGTCATCCTGTATAATGAATTATTCAAAGAAATAATGACAGCATGAGGCCTTAACTCATACACAGCATGTCACCTCCACAAGTATGGTTGGCCTAATAATACATCAAAAACATCCATAGGTGTAACATCACACAATACCTCGTCTGTGAAGGGCTTGATGCAGTAGGGAAGGCGGCACTGCTGGTGAACTTTGAGAACTCGTCCTTCATGAAGCCACCCGATACTGTACGGCTGTGGGAGTGGTGTAGTTGGTAGGCCCAACCGCTTCAGGACCTCTGTTGAAATAAGGTTCTTTTGGCTGCCACTGCCGACAATGAATTCTAGCGGTGAACCATTGACCCACATCTGTGAGTGGAAAAGGCTCTCCCCTTCCTCTTGATTTTCGGGCTCATTTTTCTAGATCTTGGCAGTGGCAACAGTGGCGCTGGGATCCGAATCAATGATTTGCTTGCCTTTGCCATTCCCCTTGTCGAGTTCTGCCCCAGGGTTGGAACATGCATCTGATTTGAAAGCCTTCAACTCGGTCACCAGCGACTACCTAGTCCGACACTCACTTGTGTTGTGAGTGGGGCTCTTGTGGAACTCACACCACTTTCGTGTGCCCTTCTTCGGCTTTATGGTGTTTTTCTTTTCTTGTGGCTCCGATGGGTTGTCTTGGGTCACCCCACCTTGGCTTTGTCCTTTGGGGTTCGGATTTGCAGATCAAAAATCTCGCTTTTTCAGTTTGAAATTTTGCTCGATTTTGACACCGTATTGGTACGTCGTGCCGAGTGAGGAGATGTTAAAGAACTCCATCTGTTCCTGGATGTATCTGTGTGGGCAGTGGCGGTATTTGAGTACCAGATGCAGCTCAGAACCTTTGATACCCAACTGTGTGCGAAGGGTATGAAAGATTTTTGTGAAATTTGGCACATCTTGGTCACGTCCCTGCTGCAGTGTGGTCCATTTGATGTATTTGTTCTCATAGCTTTTGACAGGGTAGTACTGCTCCTTGAAGCCATCCTGGAATGAATTCCAGGTGGGTGCAGCTGAAAATAGTGAGCCGTTATTTTCATCCTTCTGTTCGCAGTAGGTTTCCCACCAGTCTTTGACATGGGGGGTGCTTTGAGAAGAGCGAAAACAATCTTTTCCCGACTAGAATATTCATGAACAGAAAAATACCCTTCTAGCAAATTTAACCATTTATCTACAGCACCTACATCTATTTGACCCTTGAATATGGGGATTTCAAAATTAACTTGTACCTTAAACTGTGTGGCATTTCTATAGTAGTTATTGGAAGTCGATGCATCGCCTCTGGGTAGCCGCTAAAGGATCTGGGCAAAGCTATCCATCATCTCGTTTTATTGTTGCTTGAGGGCTTCTTCAAGCAAGATTTTGATAGGATCTCCTACTCCCTCGTCTTTATTCTCATCCACCATGGGAGGCTATTGGGATTTGCGAGGTTGGTCTGGCAAAGGTTCGACCAATTCAAGCCCTAACTCCTTATATCCTGACCTCGTTGGGGACATGCAAAGAAAAATAGAGAAATAGCAGACCACTCTCATACCACTGATCCGGATCTAAATAGGAATGCAACAAATTACATAGATAACAATATACACAAAAATGCAGCATAAATAATACTTCATTTCATTAATGGAAAATGTTGAAATATGCTTACAACCATAAATGGAAATAAATGAGCTGGTGCGATGGTAGCTTATCTCTGAGAAGAGATGTGGTGGCTACATGCCTTTGAAGTGTGTTACAATGAGGCTTGAAGGCCTATTTATTATTCAGAAATAGTGGAAAATATCCTTCACCTCCCAAAACCTAACCTTAGAAGATGAAACGCCAAATTGTGGGCCCTGTTTGGGTAAATTGGTACATCAATTTCCCGGGGTTGTAACTTTGGCATGCGATCTCCATTTGATGCGTACAATAGCTCGTTAGAAAGACCTATTCGAGAACTACCACTTTGGGAATGGAAACATCGGTCCATGGACCCATGTTGTCCCCAGAGTTGCCAAAAACCATCGTTTAGCGCCTCAAAACGACTTCGGAAGTTCAGGACCCATAAAACTGCTAAAAATAGTAAACTATGCTACAATTTGGGAAACTGAAAAGACTGAAAGAGATAGTTGTGGGGGTCCAAATGGGATAGGTGGGTGGCCACCAACATCCACATGGATCATTCCTCCCCCCTTAGGAAGAAATGGTTCCCATTGCGTTGACTTCCTCCTTGAGATGAGGAAGCTTCTGTTGAGCTAGGTCTTTGGGGAGTTGTTCTGCAATCTCTGATGTGTCTAGAAATGGTGGGAAGCATGGTCAATGATGGTCCACATTGAACACTCGGTGCAAGCGAAGGAATGGAGGAATTTTTTGCTTCAAAGCATTGTTTCCCATAGCCTTGGTACTGGTGTAAGGACCATGTCCAAGTGGTCTGAGTTTCTGAAGGGTTCTAGTAAGGTGTTCTCTCTGCAGATGCAACCAAACTTTGTCGCCCACCTGAAACTTGTGTGGTACCCCTATGGGTGAGGAGAAGTTGTTCCTATGTTCTGTCATGACCATATCCCTTTGCTGCTGCTGCTGCATGGAGGAACCCTTTGCGAGGGTCATGGATGAGGTGACAATCTTCCCCTTACTTTGGGGGTGAACCAGATAGATGAATTTCCTAGTCTGGGAGATGAGCTTGCTTCCTTTCTTGGTAGTGACCAAAGAGGTGGCAGTAGGTGGGGCTACCTTTGGTATCCTGTATAATGAATTATTCAAAGAAATAATGACAACATGAGGCCTTGACTCGCACATAGCATGTCCCCTCCACAAGTATGGTTGGCCTAATAATACATCACAAACATCCAGAGGTGTAACATCACACAATACCTCGTCTGTGAAGGGCTTGATGCTGTAGGGAAGGCGACACTACTGGCGAACTTTGAGATCTCATCCTTCATGAAGCCACCTGATACTATACAGTTGTGGGTGTGGTGTAGTTGGTAGGCCCAACCGCTTCACGACCTTTGCTGAAATAAGGTTCTTTTTTCTGCCACAGCCAACAATGAATTGCAATAGCAAACCCTTCACCCACATCTGTGAGTGGAAAAGACGCTCCCCTTCCTTTTGATTTTTGGGCTCATTTTTCTGGATCTTGGAGGTGGCAACAGTGGCACTGGGATCCGCATCAATAATCGGCTTCCCTTTGCCATTCCCCTTGTCGAGTTCTAACTCAAGGTCGGAACATGTATCTGATTCAGAAGCCTTCAACTTGATCACCAGCGACTGCTTGGTCCGACACTCACTTGCGTTGTGAGTGGGGCTCTTCTGGAACTCACACCACTTTCCTGTGTCCTTCTTTGGCTTTGTGGTGTTGTTCTCTTCTTGTGGCTTCGATGGGTTGTCTTGGATCACCCCACCTTGGCTTTGTCCTTTGGGCTTCGGATTTACAGATCCAAAGTCTCACTTTTTCTGTTTGAACTTTTGCTCGATTTTGACAGCATATTGGTACATCGTGCCGATTGAGGAGATGTTAAAGAACTCCATCTCCTCTTGGATGTATCTATGTAGGAAGCCACGATATTTGAGTACTAGATGCAGCTCAGAATCTTTGATACCCAACTGTGTACGAAGGGTATGAAAAATGTTTGTGAACTTCGACACATCTTGGTCACGTCCATGCCGCAGTGTGGTCCATTTGATGTATTTGTCCTCATAGCTTTTCACAGGGTAGTACTGCTCCTTGATGGCATCCCAGAATGAATTCCAAGTGAATGTGGCTGAAAATAGTGAGCCGGTATTTTCATGCTTCTGTTCGCAGTAGGTTTCCCACCAGTCTTTGACGTGGGGGGCTGCTTTGAGAAGAGCGAAAACAATCTTTTCCTTACTTGAAATTTCATGAACAAAAAAATACCCTTCTAGCAAATTTAACCATTTATCTACGACATCTACATCTATTTGACCCTCGAATATGGGGATTTCAAAATTAACTTGTACCTTAAACGGTGTGGCATTTCTAAAGTAGTTATTGGAAGCCGATGTGTCGCCTCTGGGTAGCCACTGAAGGATCTTGGCAAAGCTTTCCATCGTCGCGTTCTCTTGTCGCTCGAGGGCTTTTTCGAGCAAGATTTTGAAAGGATCTCCTGCCCCCTCGTCTTTCTTCTCATCCACCATGGGAGGCCATTGGGATTTGCGAGGTTGGTCTTGCAAAGGTTCGACCAATTCAAGCCCTAACTCCTTATATCTCGACCTCGTTGGGACATGCAAAGAAAAACAAAGAAAAAGTAGACCACTTCGATACCATTGATCCGGATTTAAATAGGAATGCAACAAAATACATAGATAACCATATACACAAAAATGCAGCAGAAATAATACTTCATTTCATTAATGGAAAATGCTGAAATATGCTTACAACCAGAAATGGAAGTAAATGAGTAGGGCGATGGTAGCTTATCAGTGAGAAGAGATGTGGTGGCTACATGCCTCTCAATTGTGTTACAATGAGGCTTGAAGGCCTATTTATTATTGAGAAATAGTGGAAAAAACCCTTCACCTCTCAAAACCTAACCCTAGAAGATGAAATGCCAAATTGTGGGCCTCGTTTGGGTAAATTGGTACATCAATTTCCCGGGGTCGTAACTTTGGCATACGATCTTCGTTTGACGCGTACAATAGCTCGTTAGAAAGATCTATTCGAGAAATACCACTTTGGGAAGGAAAACATTAGGCCATGGCCCCATGTTGCCGACAGATTTCCCAAAAAATGTCATTTAGGGCCTTAAAACAGCTCCGGAAGTTCAGGACCCGAAAAACTGCTAAAAATAGTAAACTGTACTACAATTTGGGAAATTGAAAAGACTAAAAGAGATAGTTGTGGGGGTCCAGATGGGATAGGTGGGTGGCCACCAACATCCACCTGGATCATTCCTCCCCCCTTAGGAAGCAATGGTCACCATTGCATTGACTTCCTCCCTGAGATGAGGAAGCTTCTGCTGAGCTGGGTCTTTGGTGAGCTGTTCTGCAATCTCTGATGTGTCTAGAAATGGTGGGAAGCATGGTCGACGATTGTCCACATTGAACACTAGGTGAAAGCGAAGGAATGGAGGAATTTTGTGCTTCGAAGCATTGTTTCCCGTAGCCTTGGTACTAGTGTAAGGACCATGTCGGAGTGGTCTGAGTTTCTGATGGGTTTTGGTAAGGCGTTCTCTCTGCAGATGCAACCAAAATTTGTCGCCCACCTGAAAATTGTGTGGTACCCCTATGGGTGAGGAGAAGTTGTTCCTGTGTTTTGTCATGATTGTATCCCTTTGCTGCTACTGCTGCATGGGGGAACCCTTTGCGGGGGTCATGGATGTGGTGATAATCTTCCCCTTACTTTGGGGGTGAACCAGACAGATGAATTTCCTAGTCTGGGAGATGAGCTTGCTGCCTTTCTTGGCAGGGATCAAAGAGGTGGCAGTAGGTGGGGCTACCTCTGGTATCCTGTATAATGAATTATTCAAAGAAATAATGACAGCACGAGGCCTTGAATCATACACAACATGTCTCCTCCACAAGTATGGTTGGCCTAATAATACATCACAAATATCGAGAGGTGTAACACCACACAATACCTCATATGTGAAGGGCTTGATGCTGTAGGGAAGGTGGCACTGCTGTCGAACTTTGAGATCTTGTCCTTCATGAAGCCACTTGATACTGTACAACTATGGGTGTGGTGTAGTTGGTAGGCCCAACCGCTTCACGACCTCTGCTGAAATAAGGTTCTTTTGGCTACCACTGCCAACAATGAATTGTAGTGGTTAACCATTCACCATAATCTGTGAGTGGAAAAGATGCTCCCCTTCCTCTAGATTTTCGGGCTCATTTTTCTGGATCTTGGCAATGGCAACAGTGGCGCTGGGATCCACATCTCAATGATCTACTTCCCTTTGCCATTCCCCTTGTTGAGTTCTGGCTCAGGGTCAAAACATGCATCTGATTCGGAAGCCTTCAACTCAGTCACCAGTGACTTCTTGGTCTGAGACTCACTTGTGTTGTGAGTGAGGCTCTTGTGGAACTCACATCACTTTCCTGTGTCCTTCTTTGGCTTTGTGGTGTTTTTCTTTTCTTATGTCTTCGATGGGCTGTCTTGGGTCACCCCACCTTAGCTTTGGCCTTTGGGGTTTGGATTTGCAGATCCAAAGTATTGCTTTTTCTGTTTGAACTTTTTCTCGATTTTGACATCGTATTGGTACGCTATGCCGAGTGAGGAGATGTTCAAGAACTCCATCTCTTCCTGGATGTATCTATGTAGGCAGCTGCGATATTTGAGTACCAGATGTAGCTCAAAATCTTTGATACCCAACTGTGTGCGAAGGGTATGAAAAATGTTTGTGAACTCTAGCACATCTTGGTCACGTCCCTGCTGCAGTGTGGTCCATTTGATGTATTTGTCCTCATAGCTTTTGACAGGGTAGTACTGCTCCTTGATGGCATCCTGGAATGAATTCCAGGTGGGTGCGGCTGAAACTAGTGAGCCATTATTTTCATCCTTCTGTTCGCAGTAGGTTTCCCACCAGTCTTTGACATGGGGGGCTACTTTGAGAAGAGCGAAAACAATCTTTTAATGACTCGAAAATTCATGAATAGAAAAATACCCTTCTAGGAGATTTAACCATTTATCTATGGCATCTGCGTCTATTTGATCCTCAAATATGGGGATTTCAAAATTAACTTGTACCTTAAATGGTATGGCATTTCTAGAGTAGTTATTGGAAGCCGATGCGTCGCGTTTGGGTAGCCGCTGAAGGATCTGGGAAAAGCTGTCCATCATCGCGTTATGTTGTCGCTCGAGGGCTTCTTCGAGCAAGATTTTGATAGTATCTCCTGCCCCCTCATCTTTCTTCTCATCTGCAATGGGAGGCTGTTGGGATTTGCAAGGTTGGTCTTGCAAAGGTTCGACCAATTCAAGCTCTAGCTCATATCCCAACCTCGTTGGGGACATGCAAAGAAAAATAGAGAAAAAGTAGACCGCTCTAATACCACTGATCCGGATTTAAACAGGAACACAACAAATTACATATATAACCATATACACAAAAATGAAGCATAAATAATACTTCATTTCATTAATGGAAAATGCTGAAATATGCTTACAACCAGAAATGGAAATAAATGAGCTAGGGCAATGGTAGCTTATCTCTGAGAAGAGATGTGGTGGCTACATGCCTCTGAACTGTGTTACAATGAGGCTCAAAGGCCTATTTATTATTGAGAAATAGTGGAAAAAACCCTTCACCTCCCAAAACCTAACTCGAGAAGATGAAACTCCAAATTATGGGCCTTGTTTGGGTAAATTGGTACATCAGTTTCCTGGGGTCATAACTTTGGCATACGGTCTCCGTTTGACGTGTACAATAGCTTGTTAGAAAGATCTATCCGAGAACTACCACTTTGGGAATGACAACATTTGTCCATAGACCCATGTTGCCCCAAGATTTCCCAAAAAACATTGTTTAGGGCCTCAAAACGGCTCCGGAAGTTCAGGACCCGAAAAACTGCTAAAAATAGTAAATTGTGCTACAATTTGGGAAACTAAAAAGACTGAAAGAGATAGTTGTGGGGGTCCAAATGGGATAGGTGGGTGGCCACCAACATCCAGCTGGATCTTTCCTCCCCCCTTAGGAAGCAATGGTCCCCATTGCGTTGAGCTCCTCCCGCAGATGAGGAAGCTTCTGCTGAGCTGAGTTTTTGGTGAGTTGTTCTGCAATCTCTGATGTGTCTAGAAATGGTGGGAAGCATGGTCGACAATAGTCCACATTGAACACTCGGTGCCGGCGAAGGAATGGAGGAATTTTTTGCTTCAAAGCATTGTTGCCCATAGCCTTGGTATTGGTGTAAGGACCATGTCGGAGTGGTTTGAGTTTTTGACAGGTTCTGGTAAGGTGTTCTCTCTGTAGATGCAATGAAACTTTGTCGCCCACCTGAAACTTGTGTGTTACCCCTATGGGTGAGGAGAAGTTGTTCCTATGTTTTGTCATGACCGTATCCCTTTGCTGCTGCTACTGCATGGAGGAACCCTTTACTGGGGTCATGGATATGGTGAGAATCTTCCCCTTACTTTGGGGGTGAACCAGACAGATGAATTTGCTAGTCTGGGAGATGAGATTGCTGCCTTTCTTGGCAGTGATCAAAGAGGTGGCAGTAGGTGGGGCTACCTCCGGTATCTTGTATAATGAATTACTCAAAGAAATAATGACATCACGAGGCCTTGACTCATACACATCATGTCGCCTCCACAAGTATGGTTGGCCTAATAATACATCACAAACATCCAGAGGTGTAACATCACACAATACCTCGTGTGTGAAGGGCTTGATGCTGTAGGGAAGGAAACACTGCTGGCGAACTTTGAGATCTCATCCTTCATGAAGCCACCTGATATTTTACGGCTGTGGGTGTGGTGTAGTTGGTAGGCCCAACCACTTCATGACCTCTGCTAAAATAAGGTTCTTTTGGCTGCCACTGCCAACAATGAATTGCAGCGGTGAACCCTTCACCCACATCTGTGAGCGGAAAAGACGGTCCCCTTCCTTTGGATTTTCAAGCTCATTTTTCTGGATATTGATGGTGGAAACATTGGCGCTAGGATCCGCATCAATGATTTGCTTCCCTTTGCCATTCCCCTTGTCGAGTTCTGGCTCAGGGTCGGAACATGCATCTGATTCGGAAGCCTTCAACTTGGTCACCAGCGTCTGCTTGGTCCGACACTCACTTGTGTTGTGAGTGGGGCTCTTGTGGAACTCACACCACTTTCCTATGTCCTTCTTCAGCTTTGTGGTGTTGTTCTTTTCTTGTGGCTTCGATGGGTTGTCTTGGGTCACCCCACCTTGGTTTTGTCCTTTGGGCTTTGGATTTGCAGATCCAAAGTCTCGCTTTTTCTATTTGAACTTTTGCTCGATTTTGACAGCGTATTGGTACGCCGTGCCAAGTGAGGAGATGTTCAAGAACTCCATCTCTTCGTGGATGTATCTGTGTAGGCAGCCACAACATTTGAGTACCAGATGCAGCTCAGAATCTTTGATACCCAACTGTGTGCGAAGGGTATGAAAAATGTTTGTGAACTCTAGCACATCTTGGTCACGTCCCTACCGCAGTGTGGTCCACTTGATGTATTTTTCCTCATAGCTTTTGACAAGGTAGTATTGCTCCTTGATGGCATCTCAGAATGAATTCTAGGTGGGTGTGGCGGAAAATAGTGAGCCGGTATTTTCATCCTTTTGTTTGCAATAGGTTTCCCACTAGTTTTTGACATGGGGGGCTACTTTGAGAAGAGCGAAAACAATCTTTTCCCGACTCGAAAATTCATGAACAGAAAAATAACCTTCTAGCAGATTTAACCATTTATCTATGACATCTGTGTCTATTTGACCCTCTAATATGGGGATTTCAAAATTAACTTGTACCTTAAATGGTGTGGCATTTCTAGAGTAGTTATTGGAAGCCCATGCGTCGCCTCTGGGTAGCCACTAAAGGATTTGGGCAAAGCTATCCATCATCATGTTCTATTGTCGCTCGAGGGCTTCTTTGAGAAATATTTTGATAGGATCTCCTACCCCCTCATCTTTCTTCTCATCCGCCATGGGAGGCCATTGGGATTTGCAAGGTTGATCTTGCAAAGGTTCGACCAATTCAAGCGCTAACTCCTTATATCTCGACCTCATTGGGGACATGCAAAGAAAAACAGAGAAAAAGCAGACCGATCTGATACCAGTGATCCAGATTTAAAGAGGAACACAACAAATTACATAGATAACCATCTACACAAAAATTCAACAGAAATAATACTTCATTTCATTAATGGAAAATGATGAAATATGCTTACAACTAGAAATGGAAATAAACGAGCTAGGGCGATGGTAGCTTATCTCTGAGAAGAGATGTGGCAGCTACATGCCTCTGAGTTGTGTTACAATGAGGCTCGAAGGCCTATTTATTATTGAGAAATAGTGGAAGAAACCCTTCACCTCCCAAAACCTAACCCTAGAAGATGAAACGCCAAATTGTAAGCCCCGTTTGGGTAAATTGGTACATCAATTTCCCGGGGTCGTAACTTTGGCATACGATCTCCATTTGACGCGAACAATAGCTCGTTAGAAAGATCTATCCGAGAACTACCACTTTGGGAAGGGAAACATTTGTCCATGGACCCATGTTGCCCCCAGATTTGCCAAAAAACGTCGTTTAGGGCCTCAAAACGGCTCCAGAAGTTCAGGACTCGAAAAATTGCTAAAAATAGTAAATTGTGCTACAATTTGGGAAACTGAAAAGACTAAAAGAGACAGTTGTGGGGGTCCAAATTAGATAGGTGGGTGGCCACGAACATCCACCTGGATCAAAAACATTGCAATTCAATTACAAATGCAAAAAAGAAGGTATGATGTTTAATGTTATGATATGCAAGATATGGTGTGTGTGTGTGTGTGTGTGTGTGTGTGTGTGTGTGTATATATATTAATAAATTTCATGATGGTTATTTTGTCGAAAAATTGAAATGAAAATCACTTGCATTATATGAGACAATAGATATGAACTCCTATCAAATTTACTTTCATAGATTATGGGATCCACACTAAGGGTCAAGTATGGATGCATGATGTACATAAATGTTCCTTTTTCTTTAATTATAATGTGCATATGATCCATTTTGTAACTTATAGTGGGAAAGGTGCTAAAGATAATTTCACATGCTATACAGTTGTAGACGGTTGTGAAAGGCCAAGGAATCCCAAAGAATGATATGTTGAGCTCTAAATTCCTATCAGATCAAAGAAAATGGTTGGAGATAAATTCCATGAGTCTGGATCAAGTTGGAATTAATGCGGGAGAGAAATGCAGTAATTTCCAAATAGCACGAATGAGAGAGAAAGACAGGTGGAACCCCAATAAAATACAGGACATTGTCGGGGGAATAGGGAGTGTTAGTGTAAAGATTTCAAAAAGGTTTACCAAAAATACTTCACTTAAGCCAATGGTGACAAGTGACCCTAACGACAAGACGTGGCTGTTTACGCTTCATATCTGTAATGAAAATGGAAGAAGACCCTACAAAAAAAATATCACATGTAATCTAAAACATATAACAACAATAAATGATGTAATAATGCTATAGAAGAAGAGTTTAAATGAATAATATTTTATTATTAGCACTAGGTGAAGGAGATTTAGAACATGGGTTTATAAATCCCCCTCTATGGGATGGGTCCTTTGATGTCCTTGTGCTTCAACAATCTATTTCTCTCTCTCAAAATGTAAAAACCGAAAACAAGATAGAACTCAAGTTGGAGCTCAAATGGAATGAGATGATAATGGCGACGATGATAGTGATTGTTGTAACCCTATAGAAAACCTCTAGTTGAGAATAAGTCAGTTTCTAGGACATCTGTTCAAAATGATAAAAAAATTGTTTACTGGTCCATACATGATTACTTAGAGATATGTTATATAGATAATGCAAAGAAAACTCCTTAGATTAAAGATATATTTCTAGATGCCCATGTTGTTTGTGAAAATGATTTTAAAGTTACAGTGGGGTGATAGAATGAAATGGTGGAAGACTCAGAACAAAAGGTTGTAGTTGCATATTATTTTATTATAAGTCTTAACATATTTCATGAAAGGCTAAGAAAATGAAAGTATGAAAATGGAGTTCAATTTAAGGTTATTTAATAGAAAATTTCAGCTACTATGAGTTGTTTCCAAGCAAAGTAAATATGTATTACTGATAATAACCAACAGATTCTTTACACATTTTCAAGAGAATAAAAACACTTAATGACTTACATTAGCAAAGGAACACATATCACAATTAGTATCCAGTTGGAATCATCTAGAAAAAAACTTTATTATATCTCCCAAAAAAAGATGGCACATTACATAGGAAATCCTCTTCGAGGTAAAAAATTAGGAACCCCTAAAATGGTTCCTCCATGTATATTTGTAGAAACATTACATTAAAGAAAATTATAAAAATTGTTAATTGTCATTAAATAACTCGAGCTAATTTCTAAAACTACTCTAAAATTCACTCGTTACTTATGAGGAATTAAAATCTATACTTTAAAATTACTTCACTATAACTTGAAATTACAAAATAAAATGTCTTTTTCCCAAAAACAAAATAGTTGGTTGATTCTCATTCAATCACTTGAAGAAGATCTAGGTTCCACTACTTTAGTTGGGGACAAAAATTCTTGACATTTCTGCCATACTGTCAAGTCAAAATTTTGGCACTTGGCCAGCCATCCATAAGCCATCTTGAAATATTTTATTTTACTGTAAGTTGGATTTTCTGTAAATAGAGTCCTAACCAACCATTTTAACTGAGACTCCCTTTGCAAATGATTCACAATGGTTGACCCTTTCATAATTGTTGTCTTTTCATGGGAAGCATTGTGTTTACTCTTTGCTTCAACTAATAAGGATTCATATGTCTCCCATAGAAGAATATTACCCTGTCTATCCCAACATGAGGGCAATTTTGCTCTAATTCTTTTATCAAAATTTGAATTAAAGGCCAACAAAAATTCATTCATTTCCCCCAGTTTGGTTTCTGCATTTTTCTGTAAATGTTCTTTTGTACCATTTATTTATTTCTATAACAACAGATGTTCTATCTTCCATCCCCATTACCCTTAACTCCTAAGAAGACATAGAATTCAGAAAATCAATCATATTTTTTGGCTAACTATGCACTCTATTGTGATATATGTTTATTAGAAGCAATAACCATTTCTAAATCCCTTACAATTATTTTCTCCTATGCCATGACCAACACGTGATTCCAAATTTCTTTTACCTGCTAGATGATATCATTCCAAATGGTTTCTCTTGCCTGTATGAGAGACATGATACCTTTTAAATTCTCCTTTAACTCTTTGATTTCATCACAACTATTTGATAGTTTTTATGCTGTTGTGATGCACTTTCTTTATCCATGTTTAGTAGCCTCTCCTTAAAATTTAATTTCTCCTTTGTACCATCTAATTTTTTTTTTTTTCATCCTCTAAAATCATCAGCCCAGTTATGACTTTGGTGAGGTTGTCATTAGAGTCTTAAGAGTCTGGTTGCACCACAATTGTGCAAACATGTACATCTATCTTTTGTTTTAGGATATATTTTAACCCTTTTAGAGTTTTCATATCATTATTTATTTATAGTAGCTCATGGGTTATAAGTTCTTTCTCCTTCTCAATTTGAGCTACTTCTTGGGCCATTACATGCTCAGTTGCAAGAAACTTTAGCTTTCTTGTCAATACTTGAATTTTAGATTCTGCTCCCTATAAAAGCTTCTAAATAACTATCTTGTCTTTAGGATTTACTTTGATCTTGATGATTAAATTTTTCAATTCTTCATTCTGGGTGTGTAAATATCGTGAGTTATCTTTCTCTAACTTCAACTAATGAATGAATTTCCCCAATATGGCCTCTGCCTTATTTGTTGGTAGTGAATTTAGAGACAGAAGAAAATGCTAATGCAAAGGATGTGCGAAAGAAAGTTTCAACTGATTCCTATCTAATTCCATAGCTGACAATGATGTGGTTTGATATTCTAGAACTGACCAAGTTTCCAATTGAGTGACCACATTTTCTCTAATATTCTTATTTATTTCCTCAACCTGTTCATAGGACTACTTAAAAACAATAGAGGAACTCTTCCTATCTTCTTCAAGAATGGGAGAGGAAGGTGGAGATCTTACTTCTCCCACCTGCAATTGAAAAACCAAAAAGGATTTCCACCAAAGGCTTAATTTTAGTTTCCTCTCTATGTATTCTTGGTCTCTTTGAATTCTCAGAAGTTTCACCATCCAAATCAATAATATCCTCGACTCTTGTTTTCAATCCATTTTTAGTAGGGTGAGGAGTCTCAACCTCCATTCCTTTTTGTGACTGAAATAAGCCACCACTTGCAAGCCTTTGAATTTTAGGCCTTGGTTCATGAACTTATGGTGCATAATATTTTTCCACCCTTCTCTTTGAAATAATATGATAAGGGTCATAGGAACACTTCTCCCCCTACTGAAACTACATCTCCTGTAGTATTTTCTCTACCTATTCTGCACCTTGCCTATTATTGACAATAGAAGGTCCAACAATATTGGGTAACTTTAATATGTATCCTTTCTTGGCTAGCAAAAATGTACTTTATCTACATTTAAAATTTATCTAATAAACTCTAATTCAAACAACTTCATAGGTACAAAATATGGAAGCATATAAGGGGCAACGTCTGCTCCATACAACCTAATTTATGTGTATTCTTCAAAAGAGAACCAATCTCCCACTTTCACATCCCTACTCAACTACAAAAATGATTGAGCTTTGGGAAAAATACTTGGTGGAACATAGCAGTTAATGATGGTGTAGACTACTGACATGAAAGAGGAAATAAAATATGAAAAGCCTTCATAACTGGGATCACTTCTTACAATTTCAGTCCAATTTACCAATCGTTGCTTCTTCTTGTGGGGGTCCATTATATTTAAGCCTAGGTGCATGAATTTATCCACACAAACATATAAGAATATAGAATAATAGAGAGGGGAATATAAAACACCCTCTGAGATTGAAATTCAATAACTAAAAGTTGACTAAGACCTCCCAAAATTAAGGTATATTGAGAATTACATTAGGTTGCATGACTAAATGAAGCATGGCTATGGATGCTCGGTCAACTACATAACTATCATCCTCTCCCAAAAACCTACCAATTTCTTGCAAAATTGGTTTGAATCCCTGAACAAAATTATCTATAGGGAACAAGGTTGGTTTTAGAGACAAAGTATTCCCTGGTGGTATAATGTGAAAGGACAATTTGGCATAATATTCTATAGATTATGGAAAATGGCCATAAGGGTTTCTTTAGAAAATGAAGTATACTAGTTATACTGTGGAAAATCCAAGGGCCGTTGAATTAATAATGTATAAACTTGAAAAATGTTGATTTTTTGGGAGCTTTGGAATGGAGGAACCATGGCAGTCGAGGGTTTCTAACAAACTCTTCCGCGGTAGCAACACAGGTGAGACAGACATCCAGTGTAGTGACGTAGTCTCTCAAGTGCCAGTATAGTCATGCTGACAGAGTCCACATAATGAAAATTCATATGAGGGAGGCCATAGTGCCTCCTCCCACAGGTAACACCGATAATTGAAGCCCACATTGGAATAATGATGCAACTGATGGAACAACGGAACAGACGCAAAACCAATCCACCTAGCAATAGGATGCAAAAGATTTGAAAAAAGGAAAGGAGAATACCTCCACGGGACCTGAAGAACCCATAAAGGTGAAATCGTCCACATGCAAGCGCATCACGGCAGACTACCCTAAGATCGACCTGCCAATCCATCGAATCAATGCCCAAATACAATTTGTGAAGGACCATGCACTTATCGGTAAATTCATTGGTTTTTAGCCAATCGAGAAAGCCCTGCAAGGATGGATTACTTCAAAATGGAAACAAAAAGGACATGTTACCCTACAACTAGGGTCGAAAGGATTTTTCACTTCTATATTCAACTACTTCAAAGACAGGAATAGAATATTAGACGACGACCCTTATTTCTTCAATGCAGTGGGTATGTATTTAAGAGATTGAATTGAAAGATTCAATCCAGATAAGGAGGACTTTAGTTGGATGTTAGTCTAGATACGAATGTACTCTTTGCCTCTAGAATACTGGGATGAAGAATCACTCAAAGCCATAGGCAATGGACTAGGAGAATTCGTAAATATAGTTGAGTAAACAAAGCTCTAAAGGTACACCTCGTATGCTTGCATTTGCGTATACATGCGACTCCGCAAAGCCCTAATGGATTTGGTAAGCCTTATTCATGATGATTTTGAATGTATACAACCCATAGATTATGAACATGTGCCCTTTAGATGTAGAAAATTCCACGCTCATGGCCATCTATTTTGTGACAGTCCCTTAAATGCCTCCCCAAAAACTAGTGATCACTTGGAAAAAACAGACTTTGAAGGGTTCACCAAGGTTGCCAATTGAAAGAAGCACACCAAAAAGCTCCTTCATGTCCCCAAAAACCCCCCGCCCAATTTCTCTGCACACTCCACCAGTAACAACTTTGATATTCTATCACAACAAGCCATGCCAGAAGCAGAAATGACCAAAATGGTTGAACCATCCAAAATTCCATCCACCTTACCTAAACTCAACGAGTCTAGCCCGCCTTTGCATGCAAAAAAAATTGATACAAAGAAAGCAGCCTCTCAGTACATCCCCTTCCAATAGACAGATACAGTCCTAGGGTAGGCAAAAGGAATGGATATTGACGGTATTTTATTAGATCTAACCAAGACAACTAACTCAATGCCCGAGAGTAGCCAACAAAGCCACATGGAAGAAGAACTAGAGAGCTTTGACTTAGTAGACCTAGACATCTTTAGTCTTGAAAAAGCTTGTAAAAAGAAAGAGTTCGATAAAATTCTGGATAGGTAGCTCGAAAATTCGGAAGTAGTCCTTTCAAGAGTGCATTGGTAGAGAACCTTAGGCATACAACCAGGCAGCAGCTGGGATGGGAAAAAGATGAATAGAGATGGTAAGAAAAGAGGCAGAAAGATAGATCTGCAAAGAACCATCCTCATTGGAGAAACACTGGAGGAGTCAGGCAGATGCTCCAAGTTAACCAAGTACTATAGATCGTTACCCACTGGTCAACCATGAAGCTCATCTCATGGAATTTAAGAGGGCTCAACAATCTTGGGAAATATAGAATGATAAAAAACATGATACATCATGAAAAACCCCTTATCTTCTTCATGCAAGAAACAAAATGAAACAGTAAAACATTGGGCTCTATTCTATCTAGAGCTTGGCCAAGATGTCAAATTGTTATGGTAGATGCGTCTAGTGCATTGGGAGGACTCGCCATCACTTGGAATACACAATCTATATTACTCACAAACTTTCACACCTCTCATCATCTTATACAAGCCACCTTTCACATCATAGGAACCAATATACATGGTCATTTGTCAAATGTATGTTTTCCTTAGGACTTAATGCAAAAGATTGCACTGCTAAATACCTTGGAAGCTCTCAATTCCACCAGAACCCACCCACTATGGATCATAGGCAGGGAATTCAACATGATCACTAAACTAGAAGAAAAAAAAGGCGGCACAGTTAAGTTGGACAATGAAAGTAGATGCTTCAGAGATTATATACCAAACAATTGGTTGATAGACTTGCCATTGAATAATGGAATCTATACATGGAATAACAAAAGGTTAAGATCCCAACAAATTTCATCTCAGCTAGACATATTTCTCATTTCAGATAATTCCATTCATCTGGGAGGTGACATCACAACCTCAATCCTGCCTCTGTCAGGCTCAGATCATTGGCCCATTTCTTCAATGGCAATGACCAGGAGACTCTACTAGAAAGCCTTTCCGATTTGAAGCTTCCTAGCTCTCACATCCAGATTTCAAAATTATAGTCAACACAGCCTGGGAAAACTTCACTCCTCCTAAAGGGTCAAGCATGTATCAATTCCAGCACTGACTAAAGAATCTTAAGAAGCAAATCAAGCAATGGAATCACTCCACCTTCGGAAACATTTTTCAAGCTCAAAAAACTCTTGAGCAAAGCATGAATGAACTCTAGTAGAGAATTGTTAAAGGAAGAAGATCCAAAACACTAGCAAATCAAGAACAAGATCTCCTCACTCAACTAGAAGATAGAAGGAAGCAAGAGGAGATACTATGGAAACAAAAATTGAGAATCAAATGGTTAAAAGAGGGAGAAAGAAATACCAAATACTTTCATCGCACCACCATCCAGATAAGAATGCATAATACCATTGCACATATTCAGAATCAACAGGGAGAACGACTGGAGAAACATGAAGACATTGAGAGAGAAATCCTCACCCATTTTAAAATGGCACATCAAGAGCCACTAATAGATAGGTGACCTACGATAAACAAAATTCTTTAGCATATACCAAAAATCATCATAGAAGAGAACAATCAACTATTACTTCGACTAGTCACTCTATTGGAAGTAGAATCAGCAACAACTCAACTGAGAGATGGGAAAGCACCTGGACCTGACGGCTTCATCTCTAACTTCTTCCATCACTTCTAGGATCTCATTAAATTAGAGGTCTGGAAGGTAGTAGATGAGTGTAGAACTATGCACTGGATTCTTCCTTCTCTAAATTCTACATTCATAGCTCTCATCCCCAAAGAAGAATAACCAAGCACTCCAGAGAAGTTCAGACCCATAGCACTCTATAATGTTATATATAAAGTCATCTCGATGGTCATCACCAACCACCTCAAGCCACTGCTCCCATTACTCACTTCGTAGGAACAATCAAGATACATGGAGGGGTGTCAAATCCTTGATGGCATAATCCTGATGCATGAGATCATTCACTCCTTAAAGCACAACAAACAATCAGGTATGCTTCTCAAAATTGATTGATTTAAAGCATTTGAAAAATTGAGCTGGACATACATAAAACAAATGTTCACTGCCTTTGGCTATAGCCTGACCTGGGTCAGATGGGTTATGAATCTAATATCCTCCACTTTTCTCTCCATCTTAGTTAATGGTGTCCCATCACGCCCCTTCTCCCCCTCTAGAGGAATTCGTCAAGGAGATCCCCTCTCTCCCTTTCCTTTTGTCCTCATGGCAAAAGGATTAGGTTGCCTTATGAAGCATGCTCTTCACTCCCAAGACCTCAGAGGAATCTCTGTCCATGGTACATCTACCATCACTCATCAATAACTCGTGGATGATAATATGTTATTTGGGCACCCCTCGATCCACGAAGCTCATTCTCTCAAAGCCCTATTAGATGCCTTCTCTCTAGCTTCAGGAACCACAATCAACACTGTTAAGTCTCAAATCTTCTTCTTTCACACTCCCCCTATAACCCAAAGAGTTATTGCCCGAATCATAGGCTTTTCTATTGTGAATCTACCCTCCAAATACTTGGGTGAACCACTAATAGACTCAACTATAAAGCACGTATCCTGGCAACTTCTCCTAGAGAAAATTGAAAGCTTCCTATCTTTATGGACTTACAGAGCCCTCAATATGGCAAGCAGGCTTGTTCTGGTCAAAGCTATACTACAAACTATTTCTCTATACCTCTTCTTAGTTTTCGCAACACTGAAATGGGTGCTCAAAAAGATCAAGGACATGCAACACAAATTTCTCTGGGGATCCTCAAGGAAAAATAGAAAATGGGCATTAGTAAAATGGTTGAAAAATTACACACTAAAAAAGCAGGGAGGCCTTGGATTGCGGGATCGTCAACACAATAATGCATTGATGGGGGCAAGATTATGGTGGCAATGGGTATCAATCCCACACACACCATGGGCCAAACTTTGGACTGCAAAATATGTGAATAATAGACTCATGGAAGAGCCAATCAGAATCACCAATACTGATGTAGGCTCCCTAATTTGGAATGCAGCAAAACAACATAGAGAAATAACACAATAACATAGTTTCTAGGAGATAAGAGATGGTGGCACTACCCGATTTTGGGTTGAGTCATTGCAATAATGACCCAAAATGTTAGAAGCCATCCCTCAAAATCTTGAGGAAAATGCCATTAACCAAAGTGAAAAAATCTCTCAGCACTAGACTCAATACATCAAACAAGGATTCAGGCAATGGAAAAAAGCCAAATAGATAATTCATCAAGAAAAAAAAGACTACTACAAAGCATTGCACATGGAGCTCACCAATAGGAAAGTTAGATATATACAAACAAGAAAGACATTTTAAGAAGGGGATACACCTTGTGAGGGACATTCACAAAAAAGGAGGCATATGGGTTGATGCTACATGCATAGGTACCAGTGGACCTTGTTTGGGCACGCATATGGACCCTTGGAATATGGCCCAAAGCATCTATTTTCACATGGTTGCTATATCATAAAAGAATTCTTACATGGGACAATCTCATTAAAAGAGGGTTCCATGGACCTTCATATTGCCCCAATTGTGAGCAACAAAGTGAAACCATTCAACACCTCATGGATTCTTGCAACTTGGCCAACCAATTATGGGAAAAACTCAACTTCACGTGTCAAAGAGCTTGCAGAATCTCAGGGGACATCACAAGTACCATACATAATTGGGCCCTTGCTCCCTACAATAGTAATATTCTAAATTCTCTATGGACAATCCTACCGGGTCTACTTCTATGGAAAATTTGGAAGGAAAGAAACAAGAGAATCTTTAAAACCAATGCACTCCCCTGGACATCATTTGGAGCAATTTCTGCCAGAAAATTCAAGAAACCTTATCTCTCCAGAAATGGCAAACATAGGACCTTCCCACCTAGGCACAAGAACATAATATTTGGGAGAATTGGAATATACAGATTCCATAGGTTCAGGATGATCACAATATCTCCACTACCACTACTAGGCTGTCCATTCAATGGAATCCTCCTCAAATAAATGTGATCAAAGTAAACTTCGATGGGGCCTCAGAAGGAAACCTAGAAAAAGCAGGATATGGAGGCATATTTAGGAATCATGAAGGCAAACCTCTATTACTATAATTTGGATCAAATGGATGGGATACAAATAAATCAGCAAAATTGGAAGGATTATGGCAAGGAATATGTCTGGCTCATCAACATAATTTTCACCCTGTTATAATAGAAGGGGATTCCCAAATCCTCATCAACATGGATACCCAAATACAATTGGGGACCTAGGCTTCGAAAGTGGCTACTAGTGGGAGACTGACAACTTTTAAGAACTAATTGATCAATGGCTAAAAAATAGGAGAGCTATCACCTTGACTCATGTCAAGAGAGAGGGCAACACGGTTGCTGATCTGTTAGCAAATACAGGGTTTGAACATGATAAGGTACTCCAATCAGGATCCCTCATTGTCATTAATGATAGAACTCAATTACAGGATTGCACTGACCTGGTGTACAATGAAGCAAAACTCCCAGATGCGTGTGTACTCAGGAATTGAACTAACAATAGGGGAACGGGACAGCAAGTGGCATAGCCACATGGCCACCCCTAAACCTGCACACAAAGTGATAAAATTGCCTCTTAGCAACACTAACTACCATTTAATTTGGCACTCGAATCAACTCAGCCATGCCAACCTACCTCAGCTCTGCATCATGGCACCCTTAGGTAATATACTACCCACCTTCTCTGTCTCTAATCCTACGCCTCTAAGCTGCCAATGTCCCTTGGCTACAGTGGAGGCAAGTTCACGCACTGCTATGGGCAGGTGCTGCTTCTCAACTCTGAGCATGTTGAGCCTTCTATCTCTGAGCCCCACTCAGTGTTGACCTCGCGCAGGCATTCTCTTCATCCCCATGCCATCATGCCCTAACTACACCATCAAATGTGTAGCAAAAGAGGTAGAAATGGAGGCAGACTACCTTGCTCTCCACCTTCACCAGTCTCAGACTCCTCCGCCCCCTCGGCTAGTTACGTCTCAGGCCATTATCCAGATACTCGCAGTGGCAGAAGCCACACAAGAGCTACCCACTCCCACTCTTCACGAAATGCCATTCCAGCTACTGACATCCCCTCCAGCTCTTAGCAACCCCATCACTTGGCCCAATTCATCTATCTCTGCTCTCTAAACCAGCCACTCATCAAAGCCACCATCACAGTCACCTTCCATGAGGAGCCATCAGGCGATGAAGGATGCCTAACCTACGCAACGAAGAAGAGGGACAATGCTCAGAGCAAGACTTTTGTAGAGGAGAATACTCAAGAACCTTAGGCAAAGGATGACACAGGTGCGGTGTAGAATGATGAGGATGACTTTGATGAATACAGATGTTTCATCATTAAGAACACCCGTCAGCTGATGAACACACGTCAACACCTCATGCCACATGACTCACTATGTGTCTTTTCTTTTCGGGTTTTTGGAAATAACATCTATAGGATCATTTTATGAATTTTTGAGCAATTCGTTAGCTTTGAAAATGAAGTCAATAGAATTTTGCTACATTTTCATATGTTGGTTTCCCCTGTGCGGGCAACAATTTCTTTTTTTAGACTGGACTGGTTTCCCATTTTTGGGTAGTCTCAATCTTGTTTTTAATGTTCTATGCCATGAACCTTGGCACTGAACTATAGAGACCAAAGCCTCCCTGTATCATTATGTTATAGTAATAGATTTTAGACTTATTTAGAAAAAAAAAATGTAGAAACCTGAAAGATGTTTTCTCCTTATGAATTCCTTACATAATATTTTTAGGGATATAGGGATGAGTCAACCAAGAAATTGATTAAGGAAACATGTATGTTTGGGGGACAATTACAGCTAAAATATTAGATTTGATGACCATAGAAAATACTTCTAACTCCAATTGACCAACTAATACATTTTGACACAATTCCATGAGATTTAATGGGCATACAGTGTAAAAAACATCTCTCTCTATGTCCATAAGCGAGATATGGGTTGTAGAACTTGCCAAGGAAGTTTTCTTTGCCATTTTGGGCCTCTTAACAAATATTTGCTATCAAATAAATACTTGAAAATCACTAGCTAATGTCATATTTGATTTGGAAAGCTCACAAGTGCAGGTGGTCATAAGTGAACTTTAGAGCAACAACAATAAAAATAAATTTGAATGAAGAAAACAAGGTTCTTATAAAGAAACGAGGGGAAAAATTAAGTTAATGAAAATGGAAAATAGGGTACAATAAGCTGACATATGATGATGTGGGGAGGATCATGTGGAGTAGTGAGGTGGCGGGGTGAAAGAGTGACACAGACATGTAATGGGAAAATGATATCACACTCATTTGCACTTCTTGCTCACTTTCCATAGACAAGATTAATAGCACTTAGCACCCATGGGGCACTTGTGGTGGTAAGCAGTTCCAACCCATGGTGATGTTGGGTGAGATCCCAACCATTGATCTTGAAAATACTCGTTTCCCTCCAGACTGCCTATAGGGCACCCCTTCACATATGTCGGGCATGTTGTGGTGCCAGGTTTATCCTATGGTGGAGTCGTGATATCGTGAATGATATCACCTTTTGAAAATTCATTCTCTTTAATCATATTTCCTTTGTCGAGAAGATGGTCCCACCCACATACAATATTAAAATGTATCCAATTTTCAACCTACACCATCTGGGAACCACATTATTTTTTTTTTAAATAAATCACCACAAAATAATTCCGATGATTTCATTTTGACATTTCTTTACAAGATTTTTTGACTTTTGGCATATGTGATTTTTTTTTTTTTTTTTTTTTTAGTATTTTTGAAATTTGAATAGAGTGAAAACAAGCTACAACATTTGGCTCCACCTAGAGATAGTGTTTTGCAACAAAACACTAAGAATTGCAGATTAGTGCGCTCACCTCGGGCATGGAGTCGTATCATAGCTTAAAAACATTGTAATGAGAGAATCACTAGATACCTACAATGATCATACCAATATTTACAATGACGAAATTTAAAGTTGTTTAATGTCGGAAGTAATGTTTCGGAAACTGGCCATTTATAAGCAACTGCAATAGTTCTCCATCCTGATTCTATAGAATCAAAGTATTGTTTTCTCTAGATTCTACTACCTTGAAAGGACCGAACCATAGAGGATCAAACTTACCATACTTACCCTTGTCCTCGCTTTTGAAATCCAACCTTAGGAAAAGGTATCTAGGTTGAAAAAGTATATCCTTGGATTTTATATCATAATAGTTCTCATCTTCTCTTGGTAATTGAATAGATTTTCAGTTACTTGTTCTTTGTTCTCATTCAGTTCTACTAGCTGGTTTATTCTCCAGTTAAATGCATTTGGTTATTAAACATATTGAATTAAAGAAAATATTGGTCTAGCTATCTGAATAGGGAAAAGAGCTCCTATTCCACATGCAATTCAAAAGGTGACTTACCAGTAGACCTTTTGGTGGTTACTCTATTTTCCCACAGGGAAAAATTAAGCTACGAGTCCCAATTCTTTTTATTTCCTAAAATTGTTTTCTTCAAAATTTTTTCCAAAGATTTATTTGAAGATTATGAAAACCAATTTCCTCAATGATAATATATGGTAGAGTGAGTAATAATAAAACTATATTTTTGTAAAAATTGATTAACTTTATAGATTCAAATACCTGAGCATTATCCGTAACTAATCTCTTGGGGCAACCAAATCTTGTAAATTTGTTTTCTTCCAGGAACTTGATCACCACTAACTCAATTGCATTTCTGGTTGGAACAACTTCCATAGATTTTTTAAAGTGATCAATGGTTGTTAGAATCCTCTTATGCTATCCACTGGAAGGTGGGTTAATCTCCCCTATGAAATCTAACCGACTTTCAAGATTTTATGTGTTGTCACCTTCTAGCTGTAATGACCTCCACAAGCACACCCATGATATTCATTGAAAATTTCAATTGTTTCTCCATCTATTAGACATAACAATAAAACACCAACATGATCCTTCTAATATAGCTGACAATTGGCTATCACATGTTTTTTTGTTTTTAGTCTCAAAGCTTTATATTTTATCTTTCTAATCTTGGTGGAAAACTAAGAATTAACAAATAATGAATAATACTCTTGTACCAATAAAAAAAACAGATTTGTATGCAATTATGTTATCTTGTTCATTTTCCTTACATTCTTCAGCAATAACGTTTGAATCAAGAAATGCAACTAAAAAATTAATCCCCATTGCTTGATAATTTTCCTTTGTCAAAATATTAGCCAATCCTTTCCCCTTTATTAGTTTTATTGGCTTGATGTCCATGTCATACTCTTGAATCTTAGCTAGCCATTTTCCCCTTCTTCCTTCTCTATCCCCTTGTGTCAAGACATCCTTGACAACTGAATTTTGTACATATGTAGTAAGCTAGGACTGTAAAATGTACACTTTGAATGCTTTCAAGGCTTTGAAAAGAGCATAAGATTATTTCTCCAAAACATTATATTTCAATTCAGTATCCCTCAAACATGCTACTGGTTGCTCCTTAATGTCTTGATTCTTTTGCAAAGGAACAACTACAATAGCAGAAGGTGAGGCAAAAGAAAATAATTGAAAGGGTTTCTAGTAATTGGGACTTACCAAAACTGGAGCTACTCCAAAAGCCCCTTTGATCCTTGTAAAATATTCTCTAGTTACTAGAGTCCATTTAACCTCTGCATCCTTCTTTAACATATCAATGGTTTCTTTAACAATTTCTGCATAATTTGGAATAAGCCCCCTCGAGAAAATTTTTTCTTCCCAAGAAAATTTGAATCTCCTTCTTATTTCTAGGAAAAGGTATATACTTATTTCTTATACTTGTTTTGGGTCAGTCCTAACTTCCTCCTTTGACAAAATTTGTGCCAATAAATTACCTTTTCTTAGAGAAAAGTGAGACTTTTTTTTGATTTAGAGATAGTCCACATTTCCTACATTTCTCAAAATTCGCTGCAGGTGTTTCAAGTGTTAATCATCAGATTTAGAAAACAATATGATATCATCCAAGTATATGACCAAAAACTTGTCTTTTTCTCCCACAAAGGCTATATCCATAGCCCTATGAAAGATAGCACCAACATTCATCAATCAAAATGGCATATTTTCGTACATAAAAGTTCTCCATAGTGTTGTGAAAGTTATTTTCTTCTGATCACCTAGATGCATTTCTATTTGATTATATCCTGAAAATCCATTAATCATAGATAACCTTGAAGATCCTCTCACTTTCTACAAAATATGATCCATTTTTGGAAGAGGATAGTCATACTTTAGTGATGATTTGTTTAGATTTTGGAAGTGAATACACAATCCAATCTCTCCGTTCTTCTTCTTATAGGCACTATATTTTCCACCTAGTTTGATTACCTCAAAGGTAGAATTGTGTTTGCCAGCAATAACTTTTTCACTTCCTTTTCTATTGAGGTCATCAGTAAAGGATTGATCTGTCTTAATTTTCCTTTATATAGTTTAACCCCTCATTTAAGAGGGATATTATGCTATATAATGTCCTTATTATAAGTTTTGAGGTCTTCATAATACCATGCAAAGACATCAGAATATTTTTTGAACAGATCTACATACCTGTGCTTATAATCTTTTGAAATACCCTTTGCCAACTTCACACGTTTGGGCCAATGTTTAGTTCTAATATTACATTCTTCAACATCTTCCTCCCAACTCTACTTTCTAACATTCACTAGAACATTGTTTGCATTGAACAATCTCTCCAAAGGTACTAAACCTTTAGGAATTACAATTCCTTTCAATTGTACAATCTTGTGGTTTGCTATGGAATCTTTACAAGGTAATTCATCTTCAACCTCTTCCTCTTCAACATTTTTAGATTTTTCTTCTTGATGAATATTTGAGTTAGAAAAATCCCCTATAACTACCAAAAATATTTTGATCTATTCCTCATCTTTAAATACCTACTAATAATTAACATTGTCAGGTATATAAGGTCTATTTCAGACTTCAACTTCATATCTCAAATTTGGATTCTATGGTGGTCTAAAGGTGCTAGCTTCTATTGTGAGTGAATTATCCAATCTGTTACATTCTCTTGGAAGAAACTAAATATTAAACACTAAAAATAATTTTTCCATGAAATCCCAAACCTCGTTCTGGTAAGCTCTAAGCCTCGGGTGCTTTGTCTGACACTGGCCTCTTATTTGTTTGACAACTAATTCTGAATCTCCAAAACTAGAAATACATTAAATCTTCATGTTTTTTGTAGCTTGTAGACCAATAATTGGAGCTTCATACTCTTTAATGTTATTAGTATAATCAAACTCCAATTTGTAGGAAAGGGGAATCATTTCACCTTTTGGGGAAAGAAAAAGAACCCCTGCACCATTCCCTTCTTTGGAGTAAGATCCATCAAAATACAACTTCCAAATACCATTTTGTATCTCTGATTTCTTTTGAATTGTTGTAGGAACCTGCACCTGTGTATCCTTAGTAATATCTTCATTCATTTCCAACATAAATTAAGAAAAATACTTCTCTAGACTATAAATGGGAGATTTGCTAGAACTACCCTTCATAATATTTTAGGAAAATATGGAATCCATGTAAAATATTCTTTCCTCACCATTGAAGATTTGAATTATTGCATAAATGAAATCTAACTTTACTACTCCTCCCATCTTAGCTCCCTAAGATCTAGAAATCAACATTCCAAATATAGCTCGAATGTCTATAACTACTATGTCTATCACAATACTCCTAGCTAGAATTTGAGCCAGAGAAACCAAAAGGTATTTAATAAGGTAAATACATTTTACTCTCTTAGAGTCAAAATAATACATATCCTTGTAAGGTTTTGTGCAAGGAAAATTTTAAGGAAGGAAGTTTATCTTAAAATTTAGAAACCATGGCAAATCTTACTGGTCCCTAATATGAAAATTGTAAAATGTTTGGTGATATTTTTGTAGAAATATTTATATTTACAATGATTTTATATTAGTCTATATAAAATATTAGTGATTTTTAAGGTAAAATAAATTTGTAATATAAAATTTGGGCAAATAAATTTTAGAAAAAATGTAAACAGATGAATTTGATTTTTGGAAAAAGCATGGAAAATTAGCATGCCTTTGAATATTAGCCCTTAAATTTTTCCCTAGTTTTATGATCTAAAGATTTACTTGCCTCATCATAGAGAGGAGAATTAAGTTATGAAAATACCCTGAGCCCAACATGCAGTTATGAAGCATAAAATCATCCATAAGAAGAAAAATATAGAAGGGAGGAGTAGTGGAATCCTATTCCTCCACATGAGAGCCAAACATAACCACCAACCTTTCCTCCTGCAAGTTGAATGTGTGTGCTAAAACATTTTCTTGAGATAAGTTAATAAAATATGTAATTTTATTTCTATAAGTAGTCTGCTTTACCAACTTAGCCAATGTGATCGAGATTTTTACCTTCTCCAACTCTTTCTAAATATTAAAAGAAGGTGTTTCTCTTGCTTCTTTTACTTGCTCCTCCTCAAATATTTTCTCTTTTTGAACGTTTTGTTGAACATGCTTCTCATGACCTACTTTTATTTGCTAACTCTTAGAAGTTTCTCCTTATTGGAATGGAATTTTTCTAAGAGGCTGCTTTCCCTTATCATCAAATTTTTAAACAGGGTGCTAGGCTGGCTGTTTTGATTATGCTTCCACTTGATCTTGAGTCCTTAATCTCTTCCTAGATTTAAGATCATGTTTTTTATGCAATTTAGCCTACATCATATCTGCAATTTTTTGACAATATTCATCAAACTCTTCTTCACCTAATGAAATTTGTAACTTGCGATCCAAATTCTCATAAATTTACTCACCTTATTCTTTTGATAGAGTAGAATACTAATTCTCCTAAAATTTGAGAGTTTCCTCCATCATTTCTTTAGGCTCATCTTCAAGATATAGAGGAGGATACACCTGATATTGGTCTTTCCTTTCCCTCTTCATAATCTGCAATGATGGTCTCCTAAATTGAGGATTAAAGTTTTTATTATGTCCCTATGAAATTTGTTTGGGAGGAATTTTGTTTTCAAGGTCCATTTTTACAAATTTATTGGACAAATTTCTGAAGACCTTAGTCATTTCATCCAACTTCTATTCATGTGAATCCTTCTATTGGCTTGAAGATCTTGCTTCTTCCTTTCCCTTATTTTTATCCATTTGTTTAGATTTAAATTTGATTTTCCTAGCTGCAAAAAAGATTGCTTCAATTTCCATGCATCGGTTTGAATTTGATCAAGGGTGGGAGATCTCATTTCTCTTAGTGTGAAGCAAAAATACGATTCAAATTCTCCTGCAAATACTACCTTTGCACGAACAGGAGGTGGTTTAATATCTAATGGAATACTGTTATAAAGTTTGTTAGATCTCTTAATAAATTCAACAACTTCTTCATTTGGTTTTATTTTAATTGCATTGGATTATTTTAAAAAGTAACCATGATCTTTTTTCTATCCCCATCTTTGTATAAATATATTTTCCAATTCCTCCCAGATATTGATTGAATTGGTTGGAAGGGTCTTGAACCAATTTCTAGCTTCTCCATCTAGAGACTACAAAAACAACCCCATTACCACATCCAAATACTCCACATTAAGATTTTATGCAAAAGCACAAAAAACTTCTACATGTTTTTTCAGCTCTAGGCTCATCTTCTCCAGCGAATCTTGGCAAAATATTCAAATAGTATTGAGGCATTGCATTCATGGGCTGGGGAATATTAAGGGGAGAATATTGATTCAAAAGAAACCATGGAATCACCATATTTTGATTTTGAAGAGGAGGAGGAATATTTCTTGTGTTAAACACAAAAGAGGCTGGAGGAATTACACATATTGGAACTTTTTGAGAGGCCGAACAATTTGATACAAGGCTGAAAAATCAACATTTTTTTACTTCTTCAACTTCTGAGATTGTTGGAAAAGAAAAAGAAATATAATCAAAAGATATTTCTTCAAGAGTAGGAAACACAAATTGAGGAGGAATAAAACCCTCTTTAGAGAAATCCAAATATCTTGTGACTTCTTTTGGGTGAGGAACTTTGGTATCTTGAGATAAAGAATTGGAACTAGGAGTAGACAAAGTGGGAATTGTGGTTTTTGGAGATTGTTTTTCTCTCCAAAACCTTTGGAATACCAATCTTTTTGGGTCAGATAAATTTGTGGTTTTTTGCTAGGAAGTATCTGACCTCATGTGGGGTCTTCTTGGAGCCATGATTGCTACTTTTATTCTCACATGGTGAGAAAACTCATTCGACACAATTTCTTTGCTCCCCAAACAAGGAAATAGTTTCTAAAAATCCCAAGGGAAAATAATTTCATTCTTAAGTCCTCGACAATGATGGAAAACGATGTTGTAACCCTAGAGACAACCTCTGGCTAAGAAGACGTCAGTGCCTAGGACATCTATTCAAGATGATAAAAAAATTGTTTGTTGTTCCATACATGATTACTTAGAGATATGTTATACAGGTAATGCAAATAAAACTACTTGGATTAAAGATATATTTCTAGATGGCCACACTGTTTGTGAAAATGATTTTAAAGTTGGAGTGAGGTGACATAATGAAATAGTGGAAGACTTAGAATAGAAGGCTATAATTTTAATTTTTTTTATTATAAATCTTAGCAGAATTCATAAAAGACTTACAAAATGAAAGTATGAAAATATGGAGCGTAGTTTAAGGTTATTTAATAGACATTTACAGGTACTGTGAGCTCTTTCCAAGCAAGTTCAATTTGTATTACTGATAATAACCAATAGATTCTTCACACATTTTCAAGAGAAGAAAAAAACTTAATGACTTAGAGTAGCAAAGGAACACATATAAAATTCAATAGGAAGTTGGAATCATCCAGAATGCTTTTTAATATATCTTTGAGAATAAGATGACACAATATGCAGAAAATTCTCTCCGAGGTCAAAAATTCAGAACCCCTAAAATGGTTCCTCTATGTATTTTTGTAGAAACATTACATTGAAGATGGTTATAAAAATTGTTAACTGTCATGCAACAACTTGAACTACTTTCTAAAACTACTCTAAACTTTACTTGATCCTTATGGGGACTCAAAAACTAAACTTTAAAATTACGTCGCTTTAACTTGAAATTAGAAAATAAATATATTTTTCCAAAAAATAAAATAGGTGGTTGATTCTCATTCAATCACTTGGGATCCTTATGCATGATCACGTGAAGAAGCTCCAAGTTCCACTACTTTGGTATGGTACAACAATTCTCAACATTTTTGCCATATTGTCAAGTCAAAATTTAGGCACTTGACCAACCTGTCATAAACCATCCTGATTTTTTTTATTTTTCTATAAGTTAGATTTTCTGTGAATAGATCCCTAATCAACCATAAGAACTAAAAGCACCTTTGCAAATGATTCACAATGGTTGACCCTTTCAGAATTGTTGTATTTTCATGGGAAGCATGGATTTTACTATTTTCTTCAACTAATAAGATTTCATATGTATACCATGGAAGAAGATTACCCTATTGATCCCAACATGAGGGAAATCCCACTCTAATTATTTGATCAAAATTTGAATTAAAGGCAAACACAGATTCTTTGATTCCCCCAATTTGGTTTCTGCATTTTTTCTGTAAATGTTCTTTTGCACCATTTTATTTATTTCTAGAACAATGGATGTTTTTTCTTCAATCCCCATTGTCCTTAACTCATGAGAAGACTTAACATTCAAAAAGTCAATCATTCTTTTGGCTAACTATGCACTCTACTGTAATTTATCTTTAGTAGAAGCAATAGCCATTTATAAATCTCTTATAATTATTTTATCCTCTACCATGACTAACATGTGTTTCTAGATTTTTATTTACCTGCTGGATGATATTATTCCAAATTATTTTTCTTACATGTATGAGAGACATGTTCCCTTTTATTTTCTCTTTTAACTATTTGATTTCATCATAAGTTGTTTGATAGTTTTTATGGTGTTGTGATGCACTTAATTTAGCCATGTTTAGTTGCCTCTCCTTAAAATTTAATTTCTCCTTTGTATCATCCAATTTTTTCTATATTTTTCTTATTTTATCCTCTAAAATATTCAACTCAGTCATGCCTTTCTTGAGCTCATCAGTAGGTTCTTTAGAGTCTGGTTGCACCACAATTGTTCAAACATGTGCAACTATCTTTTGTTGTAGGATTCCATTTGACTCTTTTAGAGTTTCCACCTATTTATCTATTTCTAGTAGCTCATGGGTTATAAGTTTTTTCTCCTTCTCAATTTGAGCTACTTTTTAGGGCATGACATGCTTTGTTGTAGGCAACTTCAACTTTCTTCTCAATACTTGAATTTCAAATTTTACTCCCTATAAAAGCTTCTGAACAACTATCTTATGTTTAGAATTTACTCTGAGCTTAATGATTAACTTTTTGAATTCTTCATTCTGGGTGTGTAAAGCTCATGAGTTATATTTCTCTAAATTCAACTAATTAATCACATTCTTGAATAAGGCAGCTTCCTTATTTGCTGTTAGTGAAGTTTTACTAAACTCACTGAAAATGAGTTCTCTAGTTTTCCTGTGCATATTTATTTTATCAGGTAACGAAACATACTTTGCATTAACAGCAAAATTTACAGTCTTGAATCCATATGTAGAGGAAAATTCTAATGCAAAAGGTTGTTTGAAAGAAAGTTTCAGCTGATTCCTCTCCAAATCCATAACTGATAATAATATGGTTTGATATTCTGGAACTGACTTAATTTCCAATTAAGTGACAACATTTTCTTTGATATTCTCATTTGTTTCCTCAACTTGTTCATAAGACTCCTTCAAAATAGTAAAGGGAGTCTACTCACCTTCTTCAAGAATGGCAGAGGAAGGTGCATGTCTTACTTATCCTAGTTGCAATTGGAAACTAGCTTCAACAAAAGGCCTTTCCACCAAAGGATCAAGTTTAGTTTCCTCTCTATGTATTCTTGGTCTTGTTAAGCTCTGGGAAGTTTCAACATCCAAATCAATAATATCCTTGACTCCTCTTTTCAGTCCCTTTTCAAGAGCGTGAGGAGTCTCAACCTCCATTCCTTTCTATGACTGTAATAAGACACCACTTGCAAGCCTTTCAATTTCAAGCCTTGGTTCATGAACATATGGTGCATAAGAGTTTTCCACCCTTATATTTGAATAATCTAATAAGGGTCATAGAACCACTTCTCCCCTGCTGAAACTACATCTCTTGTAGTATTTTCTTTACCTCTTTTGCAACCTTCTTGTTATTGAAAATAAAAGGCTCAACAATCCTTGGAAACTTGAACAAGCACCTTTTCTTGGTTGGCACAAAATGTCCTTTATCTACATTTAAACTTTGTCTAATAAACTCTAATGTAAAAAAAACTCATAGGTACAAAAAATGGAAGCATATAACGGGAAACTTCTGCTCCATACAACCTAATTTCTACATAATCTTCAAAAGCAAACCAATCTCCCACTTTCACATCCCTACTTAATTGTAAAAATGACTAAGCTTTGGGAAAAATACTTGGTGGAATAGAGTTGTCAATGATGATATAGACCATTGACATGAAAGCTGTAATAAAATATGAAAAACCTTGATAACTGGGATGATTTCTTACACTTTCAGTCCAATTTAACACTTACTGCTTCTTCTTGTGGGGGTCCCTTATTTTTAGGCTAAGGTGCATGAATTTCTCCACATGAACATATAAGAATATATAGACTAACATAGAGTGGAATCTAAAACACCCTATGAGACTTAAATTCAATAATTGAAAATTGGTTTAGACCTCAAAAAATGTAGGTATATTAAGAATTACATTAGGTTGCATGACTAAATGAAACATCACTATGGTTGCTTGATCAACAAAAATACTATCATATTTTTCGAAAACCCTAACAATTGCTTTCAAAATTAATCTGACTCAACAAAATTATCTATAGGGAACATGGTTGGTTCTAGAGACAAAGTATTCACTGGTGGCATAATGTGGAAGGAAAATTTGGCGTAATCTTCTGCAGACAGATTCTAGAAAGTGGCCACAAAGGTTTCTTCAAAAAATGAAGTATATTGATCATACTGTGGAAAATGCGAGGCCTCTTGAATTAATAATGCAGAAACATGAAATATGTTTTCTCCCAAAGACTTCATCACATAACATTTTTGGGGATAGAGGGATGAGGTCAACCAAGTGATGAATTCAAGAAACAGGTACATTTGGGGCACAATTACAACTAACCATCTAGATTTAATGACCCTAGAAAATAATTCTAATTCCAATTGACCAACTAAGACATTCTGACATAATTCCATGAGATTTAATGTGAATACAAGGTAAAAAAGATCTCTCTCTGTGTTCATAAGTGGGATATGGGTTGTAGAACCCACCAAGGAAGTTTTCTTTGACATTTTGGGAAAATGGAGAAAGTTGTATAGTCAAATAAATACCTAAAAATAGTTGATTGATGTCATATTTGAGTTAACAAGATGGCAGGTGCAGGTGGGAATCAATGAACTCTGGTGCAACACAAAAAAAATAACATTGAGCGAATACAATGGGGTTTTTATAGAGAAACTGGGGGGAAAACAAAGTTAATGAATATGTACAAAAGGGTACAATAAGCTAATGTATGATGACATGGGGAGGATGACATGGAGTACTAAGGTGGCGAGGTGACGTGGAATGGTAGACAAGGTGGCAAGGTGAAAGAGTGACATGGACATGTCATGGTAGAATAATATCATGATGACTTGGACTTCCCGATCACTTTCCATAAACACGATTAATACCACTTACCACCCACGAGGGCACCTATGGTGGTAAGTGGTTCCAACCCATGGTGATGTTGGGTGAGATCCCAAATTGTTGATCTTTCCGATGATGGTTTCCCACTAGACTACATACGTGGTACCCCTCCAAATATGTGTTGGGCATGTTTTGGTGTCGGGTTTCTCCTATGGAGGAGTCCTAATTCTGTGAATGATATCGCCTTTTGAAAATGCGCACTCTTTAATTATATTTCCTCTGTCAAAATGTTGGTCCCACCAACATACAATATTAAAATGTCTCCAATTCCGAACTTGTGCCATTTGGGACTCACACAATTTTTTATTTTTTATTTTTCAAATAAATCACCTCAAAATAATTCCAATGACTTTATCAACTTTTATTTAGAATATTTTTTTTGTCTTTTGGCATATATGACTTTTTTTGTTGTCTTTTTGAAATTTGAAGAGAGTGAAAACTAGCTACAACAATGATCATTGTGAAGAATAAATGGAATTCCCTCTTATTTAGAGCAAAGTATTGGACTACATTAGAAATTGAAAAATAATAAAATATTTTGACCAAATCAAGATCTAACCGTTAGGAATACTTTATTATATTTTTTGGAGAGGGAGAAGATATTCAAAATGGTCAAATATCTTTATTTAGAAAATAGTTGAAGTAATTAACAAATAAAATTATTTATTAATCACTCTGCAAGGATTAAGAAAAGTGTGAATTTGAAATAATGATTAAATAATGGTTTAACAATTATTCCAAAAATAAGAATAACGAATAATAAATAAATAGTGATTTATTTAATTATTCATATGCGATTTAGTCAAACATGTCAAGAAACAATTATCAAATAATGATTTAATAAATAGAGAAAATTAAATAAATAAAGATTTATTCAATTCCTCTAATGAGTTTATTTATTTACTTTAAACATAAATAATTTAATAAAAATGGTTTACTAAATTATTTCTTATGGTGAAAGTGATTTTACTATGGTAAAATTAATCCTACATGGTGTATTTCGATCCACCTAGTTAGAAATGGCTAGGTGATCATTTTTTAGGTGATAAGAGGGAAGACGTTTCCAAAAGTAATCTTGTATTAGATCAAGTGTGCTCATTATCATAGAAATGTCTTGGAAGTGAAAATGACTCAATCCAGTTGTAAGAACAAATTCTCATCGTGGTTCTCATAGCATAAAAAATCAACTAATTAGATAAATGAGGTGCAAAAAAATGAAATATCTATACATTTGTGTAAGAATTTTATGTACATTTGGACAAGAAAATAACCTAGTGCTTGAAAAGGAAATACTAGAAGTGTAGTTCCTTTATTATGTTACCAACTTTTTGAATGCCTTTAGAAGGGGATAAGACAATATGCATTTCATACAGTTATTAATCATTTGACGATTGAATAACTAGCCACCCTCTAAGTACCTGTGAAGGCACTATTATTAAAAATAATGCACAAAAATGGAATGGTGATTGATATTTAAAAATATTTTATCTGAATGTGGATGCTGGGAATAAAAGTAACAAGATTGTGATTACTCTGATTATATTTAATTTATTAATCATACATTATAGTGTGCTTTCCATGAAGGTTGTTAAACAGCCCTAGGTACTTGTTGTTGGGTTGTCCAACTACTCTTAGAGTGCTTACCACAACTGGGAAAACATCTATAGTTAAAAAAAATGCATAGAGTGACCATGATTTCTTTAAGTTGGTATAGAGATTTTGTTTCATTTCTATGAATTTTAATAATGGCTAAGTGATGAAAATTAAAGAGATTGCATGATAGAACAACTATTGAACTAAGCTCCATAAAATAATACTTGAGTATTTTTATTAGTTTCTTGGAAAGGAGAACATGCACTTATACGCACACAAGTGTATTGCTAAGTTCTTGGAAAAATAAGTGTAAGATGCACAAAACAATGGTCATCATTTTTTTTTCAAGGGATTCCTTGCCGATATACTACACAATTTGCTGACCTAGCATATTTTCCTAAGCAACATATTTTTTCCAAGGAAAAAATCATAATCTTTCATTATGAGAGAAAAATTACATGTAGTAGATGCCTGTGGCATATGCTGTATCTATAAGATCAGTATAGATCTTTGTACAAAAATTTATGGCGTTGCCATTTCTAGTATCAAAAATACACATTGTCTCTTTTATCATGAAAAAAAATAAATATATACATATTGTTATGTCTATGCAGTTTCTAAAAAAAAACGACATCAAAATAGGTACTAGTGTAATTTATGGTCGATCCACCCTGTAGTAGTCCTGGTCTATATATGGTCTATGATGATATTGATAGACCTTTGTGCCTAGTTGTTCATTGATTAGCCACATGCCTCGGGGAAGTAGCAGGCACTCCTTGGAAAGCTTGTCAGCATCCTCATTGTATTCCCTGTGTATATTTTGACAAGAGACCATGTTAAAACCTGTTTTGAGATTGTGCACTTCATTCAAAATGTTTTGAAGAGATATAGCATGACATTTGTTTTTTTTGCATTGAACCAATTTATGATAATTTGAGAATCTCCAAAGATCTGTAGAGAAGTGCAATTATGAGCGAGTGTAAAATGTAGTAACTGTCTCAAAGTGATAAGCTCAACGAAATTATTTGTTCCTTCCCCCCGTCCTAATTTGAATTTGAAAGGATGCTGGTCCAAGATGTATAAGCAACCCCCTTTGCCCCCCCCTCCCCCCCAACAGCCTTGAGGTTGTGCCGCCTCATCAAAAAAAGCCCATGGCCAGGTTTTTTTGATATTACTAGGTCCCAATATTATATTGGTGCATGATGGCTATTCATAAGGGATGTCATGATCGATTGTTACTACCTTTGCAGTGAGCAGGGGCCAACAGATGGGCTGATTCTTAAATATATGGCGATTTCGAGCTATTCAAATGGACTAGCAGATTGTAAGTGGTAGGCATTGTTCTTTTTTTCCTCTGGTGCGCTGTATTCCAGTTATTCCAAGCTTGTAGAATAGTAGGGCCCTGCCAAGAATTCCTCATTAAGAGATTCTGAGTTATTGATTACCAGAATTGTGTGACGTATGAGTATGACAAGAACAAATTCTCATTTGATTCGGTTGCCTGTTTGCAAAGAACACACCAGCTCGACCTGAAGATGGATCTGTGCATAAGTGCCTCTCTCATGGGGATTTTGTTGCTTAAAACAAAACACATAACTATGTAGGTTCATGGGGGAGCTTTTAGTCTCAACAGATGCTGCCACCATTCTTGAGTGTGGTTGGGCTTTCGAGGTTGTAGCAGATGTAGATATCTGAGTTTTGGACTATATTTCCCATGATCAGTAGGGGTCCAAACTAAGACATTAGGATCCTCATTGAGAATTATGTGCTTCGGATAGAGCCCCAATTTATGAATCCCAAGAGTGCTACCACTGTGTAGGAATATTCAGTTCATGAGCTATTCGCTAGTGTTGTCTGAGGATGGATCTATGGTCTTGATCAACAATTTGGGCGATCATCTTCACCTCCCTATGATTAAGATATTGTGGGAGGTCCGGTGGAAGAAGGTATCGATCACCCCCACCTATCTAAGGATCAATACGAATTCTCACAGAGGAGCCATTATTTATGTGCCATGGCAATTCTGCCCTAATGAAAGGCATTGTTTGTAATATATATTTCCAAACAATGGATATTCCCCCACTTGGCTAGTCATGTTGACGAACCCAATCCAGGATCTGTTGAGGCCAAATGTATATACGTTATGTCACTGTCATCCAAAGGTTGTTAGCAATGAGAAGAGATCAACTCATATTTACTGCAAGTGCTTTAGCAAAATAAGGTAGAACTTTTAACCCCTGCCCCCATTCTTTGGGAGGGCGATGTTCTTCCAGCTAACCCAGGAATTTTTTTTACCTTCCTTATGTCCATTCCAAGGATATCAGCTGCATATCTGTTGTATATGATTGAGGATTTTCGTGGGATCCAAGTAAGGTAAGGGACATCTAGTGTACCGGGGTGGCTTCTAGAACAGATTTGATCAGGACAAGTCTCCCTGATCTAGAGAGTATTCTATGATTCCAACTTTTCAACCTCTTCTCCAGCTTGATCACTAACTAGATCTAGTCAGCAATCCTATAGTTGTTGCATTTTATCTGGAAACCCAAATATTTAAGCCCATCCAAGAGGTTGTGGGGGGTGTAATGAAAGTGCATGTGGGCTACTCTGTCTTCTTGAGGAGTAGTATGAGACAGGGTGATCGTAAATTTGGTTTGATTCACGATCATTCCAGTGGATTTTTCAAAGAGGATGAGAATCTCATGGAAGGTGGCTGATTCCCTAACATTGCCATCCAGGAATATCAGGACATCATCTACAAAGAGTAGGTGAGTGAGGAGGTAGAGATCATTCATTCTTAGGCCTTTAAGTCTGCCCTCCCTTTTTGCCAAGGCAATGAGCCTACTAAGAACTTCCATCACTAGAAGGAATAGAAGTGGGGACAGGGGATAGCCCTGCCTTAGCCCTTGTTCGGCATGAAAGAACTGGGTTGCCGATTCATTAATCAGGATGCTGTAGGAGACTATATTTATGCAACAAATGATCTAGTTTATGAACTCATTAGGAAAGCCTAAGCGGATGAGTATAATCTTGATGAAGAGCCAGCTTATATGATCAAATGCCTTGGTAAGATCAATATTGACAATTACGCTTTTCAGAGACTTAGATTTTATAAAGTGTATGGGTTCCTGGGCTCTGCCAATGGCTTCATGAATCTGCCTATTATGGAGGAAAGTAAATTGGTTGGGAGAGATGTGATGGGATAGAATGGGTCAGAGGCTATTTGATATAATCTTAGCTATGATTTTGTAGATGGTGTTGTAAAGAGAGATTGGGTGAAAATCATTGAAAGAGATTGGGGAATCCGATTTCGGGATAAGAGAAATGAAATTGGTATTGATGGCCTCATACATTCTCCTAGATGTCTTGCACTCTTCGACAACCTTGAGAAGAACATTCCCAATGATTTCAAAGAAAGCTAGGTAAAATTCAATAGGTCAGCTATCCAACCCAGGGATTTTGTCTTTTTGAAACCATTTGAGAGTTCCTTCTAGTTCTTCTCTAGTGATAGGAGTAGTGATCTCATCTGCTGTATCCTGATTGACAAATCTAGGAAAATGCCCTGCTACACAGATGATCTCAGCCAGATTATAGCTAGAAGGCTACTTGAAGAGCTATTGGATGTGTGATATGCCCAAATTTGAGAGCTCATGGAAAGTTTTAGTAGATCCTTCGTCAAGAGTGGGCAGTTGCCAGATGGTATTGGAGGCTTTTCTTCCTTTGGTAAAGTTTTGGAAGCACCTAGTGTTCTGATCCCCTACTTTGAGCTAGATAGCATGACTCTTTAGTCTCCAGGTTTCCTCCTGTTCCTTCAAAATCTTTGCTCTTTTGTTTTCCAGTTCAATTAGATAGGATTTGTCTTCAGTACTCATAAATCCCCTATTGTTTTCATCGGTAAGGTCCACCAGGGAAGCTTCCACAGATGAAAGTATATGGATGTCCTTCTTATGTTTTTCTTTGGCCCACTTAATAGTGAGCTTCTTGAGTTGTAGAAGGTTTTGAAAAAATCCTTCAGCCCATGTATGATATTGAGAGGGTGGGTTTTGTGCCCAATGATTAGTGACCAACTCAATGTATGAGGGATCCTGTAGCCATACAGATTTGAACTTGAAGGGCGCCTGAGGTTTTTTTGGAGGACTAGATACTTCCAAGTAGATAGGTGATTGGTTAGATATGCCTCCTGACCCAACCCATTGCCTATAATGGGATAAATGCTGCAACAACTGATTCTTGATGACAAATTGTTCAAGTTTTCTAGTGAGGGTAGCCACCCCAACCCTTCTATTCCTCCAAGTAGGTAGGGGCTTTATCATTGGGACATCAATGAGCTGGGCCTAGTCAAGAAGATTTTCCATAGTTTCTAAGAGTGGACTGGTCTGAGCCGATGGGCCCCAAGACTCACCATATCCAATAAAAAAGTTAAGATCCCCTCCCAATATGAAGTTGTCAGTAGAGGACAAGGATAAGTTAAGGAGGTGGTTTCAGAAGGCCTCCCTTGCTTGGCACAACCCATAAACATTCATGACCCTAAATTCCATTCCCAATTCGGCTGAGAAGAAATCAATGCCCATGTAACCCTTCCCCCCAGGTCAAAATGGGTTTAATGGAACAGGGATTGTATCCCATGGCCAAACCACCAGAGTGACCCATGGCATCAAGTGTAGTGAAAATCCACTCAGGGAAAATAGCCTGTAGAATGTTAGAAACATGATGTGCATCCCCTAGGGTTTCTTAAATGAGGATTAAGTTGACCGGTTCCGCAGTGAAGAGATTGTGAAGGGCTAGTTTTTTGGGAGAACTAGCCAAGCCCCTATAGTTAAAGGAGAGGAATTTCATGGGGGAACCTTGTTTAGGGTTTGCTTCCCTAAGAAAAATTTGTTGTACATGTGTGTATGCGTATTGTTATATTTTACCATGTGTACATGGAATTATGAAGTAGATAGTTTTAAATAAATAAATAAAAGGTTTGTTAGCTAAGGATGGAGTTAAGTTAATGCCACAAGATGGAAAGATGGTTGGTAATTGAATTTCCTAGAGAAAACGAGTGGAATTGTAGAAATTTATGATTGGAGGTAGTTTAGCATGGAAACAAAAGTTTATCGCAACTATGAAGGGGAATCTCTAAACCTAGTTTTTCTAGTTGAGGTGTTGTTTTGTTGACTCTATAAATATTGAAAAGAGTGTCCTAAAGTAATGAAGATATCTATACTATATTAACACAATATATATGACACAACCATTCTATATTCGAGTGCAAAATGGGGAGAAATACCATAGTTGTATATGAAAGTACAATAGGGTATAACCTTTTTCAACAACCTTTCATGCAAGAGGTAAAACAAACTGGCTAAAATTGAAGGAATTTTGCAATGTAGACTCTTGGCTGTGCACTATAAGAGAATGGTAAGACAACCAAGATTAACATAAGTAGACCCACTTGGACAAAATAGGCAGAAGTACAACAACAGTTGAAATTACAAGAAAAAGAGATTATCCTAAACTTTACTAATGCATAACTAATGCATATGAAACATCTAAAATTAAAATAAAAACATCAGTAATACTACCTTTGAGATAAGATACTAGTTGCTATTATCCTAAAAGTCAAGAAAAATAAATGGTTCTCAGAATGTTGTCATCACTATGTAGATGATGCAAATGGGAATGATACTCCATAATTTGAAAATTACAGTGGAACCATGCGGTGGGGTGACTATAATTTAGCATAGTCCTTTGAAAAGAAAAGATAGAGAAATTTATTGTTGTGCTTAATGTGCCTATACTAATGCTGCTAACTCTTACTAAATATAGACTACCAACCCTTGCTGGCTTATGGAGTATGTTGATGACCTTATGGCTACATGTTGCTAACCCTTGTTGGGTTTAAATAAATAACAACTAATGGTTATCGTCCAACATGAATGAGAGCATGTTATAGATGAAATGTGGATTTAAAAAGGAGTCAGTCTTACTCCGGAAATTGAGCCATACCAACAAATAGAGTGATATGGAATCACTTTGGACCTGAAGAGGTAACTTGGGAATGGGAGGAAGAAATCAAGAAGAAGCTTTTCCAAAATTATTCGAAAAAAAATGTAAAACATCGAGGACAATGTTTCTTCAAGGGGGGAGGGGGTGGAGGGAGAGGGAGATGTAATATCCCAAGTTATATAACCATCTTGGTATGACACTGTTGAAGTTATATAATGGTTAAGTTGGTTGTAGCTAATAATTGAGTTTAACATTTGAGATTAAATGTTTAAATCAATCAATAGAAGATATTTAATTTTACTTATTTTAATGAATGATTAATCAAATAACCCTAGTTATTCAACTCTGTTGGTATTACCCTAATAATCTAATTTTGATTAAATTGGACTATAGTTAAAAGATAAGTTTTACATTTGAAATTAAATATTTTAATTTAATTTACAAAAAAGATTAACTTTTTTACTATTTGATGAATGATAAATTAAAACTGTAGGATGTTTTGAGGAATAAAGAGGAGGATCTTGTGTCTGCTAAGTTGAGACTTATTTTCTTATTTAATTTGGAAAAAATTCAGTAAAATATTTCTTTTACTTTAATATACATTCTTATGATGGAATAAGAGTAACGATAAGGAACATGATTTTTAATTTTATTTCTTGAAAAAATGTGTTGAAATGATAACTACATGATTAACTATTCCTGAGAAATGCATCAAGAAATATTAAGGCAGAACTTGAATCAAACTGACAGGTATAAACAATTATGGGAAGTTAGTTACACCTAAATAAAAAGGAGCGTGGCTAGAGAAAGATGCCATATCTCGATAGCCAAAAGAGAACATCGAAAAAGAGAACATCGAAAAGGGAAAGACAATAGGGGAATTTAAACTAGAAAGGTTGGTGGGAGAGAAAGACAAGAAGTTTTAAGAAACTGATGGGAGAGAAATATCAGTATTGAACCTGGAAATGAGAAGGATGTTGGTCAAGGATTGGTGGGTGATGCAACAAAGTTAATCTACAAGAAAATGTTATTCCCTGGAGTTTTGTAACCTGCCAGTGAGAGGAAAAGCTCAAGGGAAGCAAGTAAGAATTTGACTTGGGAGGACTAAAATTGTTCTTTGTGCATTTCCAATGGAAATAGATAAGTGCCTAATTAAGTTGTGGAAAATGCAATAATGGCTATTATATATTGTGCAAGATAAAATAGATTTGTTGTACTCAATTTCTTAAAAAGAAAAAGAAAAACAACTAACCAATTTTGCGGGTAAGATATGGGTACAAGGAGGAATGGAGGACTCTAGTAAGATATGTTGAAATAAAAGAAAATAGATGATAATGTTCTGTGTGAGTAGGAAATATTTAAGGTTGTATTTATGCTATCTACAAATGAAGCCTAAAATTTTGAGTAACATTATCAACTAATTTGATAGGAATTCATGCGGAAAATTGAATACAGTTAAGTTTTGGGTTAGATTCCCTAATCAGGAAGAGCACCCGTGAATGGAATTGTTCCCAAGATTGCAGTAATTATATTAGTAGACAACCCGTGACAAGATTTGTTGTATTTATAATTTAATTGAATACAATGGTGCAACACTCCTTTAACTTAAAATAATTTCCTCATCAACATAATATCTATGACAAAAGAAATGTTTCCTTAAATTTTTTTAATTACCGAGGTTATCATTATTCATGATGCCAATTTTCTCTTCCTCTCCCTATATTTTAAACATATGCATGCATGCAGAGTTAACCCTGCTAAGGGAAAGTTTATGGAACCATAACAGAACTGTGCATACAACCAGAGGTAAATAATTTTCAATAATGTAAATAAGACAACATGTAATATTTTCTTCGTTTGTACTAAGTAGGCTCAAGAAAGCAGAAATAGAAATAGAAAAAGAAGATAATCATCCTATCTAGGATACAAGATAATCATACTGAAAATCTAATGGGAATGACAATGACAATTACAAGTTATATCTGTGTAAAAAAAAATAGTGCACCCCAAATAGGGTTGGGAGCAAACATACAAGTTAGGAAGGAAAACAAAGAGTTTCAAAAATTAACTTTGGATATCCGATGGTGGAAAATATTTACCACATAAATAAATTACAATTGTAAAAGGTTTTGAGCTGTGCTTTATTTAAAAATACAATAAATTTGGGTGGTCGGGAGTGAAACTCTCTAGAGACACCCCAAAAGAAAACTCTATATAAACTGGGTCTTCCCTATATAAGGGTAGCACAAATTTAAAATCACAAACCCTTAGGGAGAAAGACTTAGAAAACCAAAATTTTAATATATTTATTTGTTACATAAACTCTAGGACCCCATCTAGTAGAGGTGAAAAGAAAAGTGAAGAGATGAAATACCTCAAACTACAAGAAAAGTTGAGTAAGATTTCCTGTTGTTTAGAAAAAGTAAGTCACAAATGCCAACTTTGAGGAAAAATCATTGCTAGTCCTTGCCGAAAGTTATTCACCTTCATGAGAAACCATGGTACTAAAATAATAGAGAAGGGGGCCGAAGAAGGTTAGAGACATCCATAACACCTGACATTTTGAAAGGAATAGAATTCACATAAGCATTTAACATATATATATAGATATGAAGGATTTAGCAAATTTACCTGTATGCATTTGGATAAGCAACTAAGGAGAAGGTAAGAGAAGAACCTGTAAACGTAAATGAAAAATTAGAAAAACCTGGGTTATCTTCGAAACAGATTGAAGTCAAACTATAATTAATGGAGCCTTCGATGGAATTGTTACCCAAAACAAAATTGAGAAGCCGCAAGGACTGCGATGCTCCATACACAAATCTCTATAGGAGAACCAACAAAGAAGTCAGATTTAGTCGACCATACATAATAACGTCAAATAGTAACTTGAATATATTAGTACAAGAAAACCAGTAATACATAGACCTATTGAGGAAGATCAAACCCAAAGAAAACTTAATGGGAGGCTTCTGGAAAAGTGTTCAAAATTACCTCGTAAGGTTAGGAAACCATTGATTTATGCCTCCCGTTGCTGTAGCCATTTGGAAATGGTACAGGTGGTAAAATTTCAATAGAACAAAGGTCCAAACCCTAGAGTCCATAAATATCCTCTCTCGTAGAGGAACAGGCGAATGGACCATCCCACGGTGGGGGAAATAGGGTAGTTACCCAATTATCTTAGGCATTACCTAGCCGCATTACCTAGCTGTTAATTTGGCTATCAGAAAACCAAATGGAGGGATCACTCGACACATAGTCCATACGATAGTTAGATGAGATTTGGGTAAGAAATTCTATGTATGGTATAGTGATGTGCGGTTTAATGGTGGGTCTTCTCGGGCGAAGCCCAGGAGACCTCGGTTCAAATCTCACGGAGTACAGTGACCTGTTATGGTGGCGGCTAGAGGGGCGGACTCCCCTCCCGATGAGTCTGCTCTTGCTAAAATCATAGGATCTTAGTATACCCGATCTACAGGTGGTTGGTTATACTCTTGGTGTTATAGTGGCAGCTATGAGGTTTGATCCTGGGTCTCCCCTGGATCAAGCTTGATATTTACCGATTCACCATGTGTAAAAAAAAAAAGGAAATTCTACGTATGTATACCTTGCAAGTTCTAGAGTCTTCTATGATGAAATACCTGGATATTACATGTGAAACACAAGGTACGATTGTGGTAGGCATAGGAAATGCCGAGACATGTTTTGTTTTTTAACACAATATTCATGTTATAATTCCAAATTAGGGAATGATATCCCACATTAGAGATCTATAATGTTTCAAAAATTAATAAGAGAAAAAATAACCTTGACCTTGGCATAAACAACATTGTAGTAGCATGATTAGCAATGATTGCATGCAATTGTAAAACTTTAAAAGACAAGGTGCTTATAAGGTCTCATTCCAAGTTAAAAGGGTATAACCAACACATACAATGTTGGGACTTTAAATTTTTTTCCTTGTAAACATATAACTATATATGGTGAATGCATATAATGATTGCTATAAGACTGTTAAAGGTGACGTTGAAGAAAATTATTTCCTTCATTTGATCTCTATTAAATTGAGGCGTAATAGTTGGAGCAAATAACTTTTAATAATTATTTAATGTTTCTTCTCTAAATTAAACAAAATGTAACCAAATATAACGATTACCAATTATAATTTGATAATTTCTCTCCTCATCGAAGAGTTGGCTTAGAAGTTTTCTTTCCATAAAAAAAATCCCGTAAAGAAGGGACATTACAATATATTTGCATGTAGAGGAGAATGTAACTATTGTGTTAGACATTTTGAAAAGAAATTGTAATGGCATGCAATAAATATGTTAGCTTTCTTTTTGGTAAGTACATGTATCTGCATGTAAGAAATAACGATTATGGTGTTAGCTTTACATGGAATAGAGCATGTATTTTCATGTGCAATAAGTATTACAAATAGCTCTCCTTGGAAAAGATGTTCTTGGAAAGGATAGGTAGTTGCATGCATAAGAATACTATATTTTATGCTAATTTTCCCTTGAAACGATTATGTAGTTGCATGCAATATTATGTTCGCATTCTTTTGAAAATATTATGCATTTACATGTAGGATTATGTTAGTTTTCTTTTGAGAATTGATTATGTATCTGCATGAAATTGTGAAAATTTTATGTGTTCGCATGAAAAACCATGGCTAGTGTGCTAGGTTCCTTTAAAAGAATAAGGATATTTGTATTGGTTTTCCTCTTTGAAAGGAAGGTGTGCTTGCACGAGCGAAATATTAGTTAATGTGGCATTTATTTATAGACATGCTATAATAGTTATATGCTTATGATTAATGCATGTGTAGTGATTGTTAAAGGAAGCATGTCACAATGTTTTGTTTACATTTCTTGAATGCACATGAATAGATGATGAAACATCAAAAGTATAGATTTATTAGTGGTTTGATTAATATTTGATTTAATCATGATATCAAAAGTTGCTAACGGTAGAAGTTGCAGGAAAAGGCTACAACATATGCAAATATGGATTATATTTACCATTATGGAAGGGAATAAGTTAGTGGTCTATGCAAATTGAAAGAATGTTAGTTGTAGGATAATCCGCTTATGGGAAGAGCCAAGCCCCAGAGACACAATGCTCAAGGGTTTGTGTGTAGATGATGTTATGATGATTGTAAAAGGTTATAACTAGTTATGCTATTTTTGAGACAATATTATTTGTAATATTTTATGACAATGGTAAAGTGATGGAATTGCTTACAACCATTGAGTGAGGGGTGAAAATCCTCATGAGTGTTTAATAACAAAATTAAACGTTTGCAAGCTTTTACCCTACGTGGTTTCTAGGGTATATCTGTGTCTAATGATGTGATTGCTTATTGCGCCATTTTTATGATGTTGATTCCTTGCATGATGTATGCTTATATTATCAAGAATGTGGCGAACTAAGTAAGTTAAAATAATCATGGAATTGATGTAAGGTTACATCAGGAAGTTTAAATTAATATGTTACAACAATGGTAGTTAATGGTTGCATAACTTACTATTCCTTTAATAAATGTTACTATATGTAATGATGATGGTTTATCTAATTATCATTGAAGGAATACATAAAGTAATTCAAAAAGTGTTGTAAAATTTTCTAACTCCAAGCATTTTCATGTGACGTTACCGAGGGATGTTACACATTTAATGTTTCTTTTAATCCTAAATGATGATCCATACCTTTGAAAACCTCACAAGTTTCTTTTTTCAATCCTCACATCAAGGTTATGAGTTTTTTTTTTAAAGAGAGCATGTTTTTTAAGGAAATACAAAGTGTAGTGTAGATTCATGCTTGCAAAAAAAGGAGTGTATTATTACAATCACTATAATGCTCCACAAAATGCTCATGTGATTATTCAATATTAAATTCACAAATAATAAATTCAAAATAAATAAATTATCATGCATGTATTGATGATATGCTAGAAATGTTCACAATGTTAGTCTTCTTAGACTGTGGTAATCTAATGTCGATTAAAATCATCTATTTGTTTCTCAACATGTAATCATGAAATATATTTCAAATTATGGTTCAAAAGTAAAAAAGAGGAACCTTATTTTACAGTTTGTCAAGATTTGATGAAAATAATTGAAAACATAAAAGACATTGGGTATCCTTCTTTGCATGTGCATAAAAAATGTTCCTTGTAGAATCATATATTTTTTTAAATCCTCTTACCCCTCATTGTGCCCTACTTGATTGCTGTGCTAAATTTTCTATGGATATTCTCCCCTAAAAAAGCAAATCACTTGTGCCCCTCTTCACGACAAATGATGAAAATGTACATCCATTGTTGATAAGACCTTGAAGCATCTTTCTCGTTCTCTAAATCCACTAAAACTTCCATCTATTGATTTATTTTTGTTTCCTTATCAACAATTTCATTGGTCTTCTCATACTTCTCATCCTAGATTTCTTCCACTTCTTGTTTGGAATTGTGAACTTCTCTGTAGTTATGATAAGCTTTTCTTACTATTGTTTTATGATAATTTCAGTTACACATTTTAAAACACTAAATGTCATGGAGCTTCTAATGAATAAAAATGTTTCCAAGTAATTTGATCTTGTATAATAAGCTTTCAAATATTAACATATTTAAAAACAAGTTGAATATGTTCCTTGTTGTATCATGGGAGTGTATTTATGTATTGTATGACTTTTTAGTCACAAATTATCTTATATATATATATATATATATTTTTTTTTTTTTCTCTCATGAAATAAGCTTAGCCCTTCAATTTGGTAATCACTTAGCTCGATCTTTCAAGAATTTTCCCATTCTCTCAAATTCAAAAGATTCTCCATATCATTAAGTTGGTATATTTAATTCCCTCTAAAATATTTATTTTAGAATTATTATATAAGAATTTAAACTTTAATTTCTATTAATATATAGTTCAACAACCTTGAAAATTATTATGTAATATCTTCTTCATCAACTTTGCTACATTTCATCCTCTTCTAATTTTTGAGCCACTCTCTTTGGCTTCTTTAGTAAAATCTCTAATTCTTCTAATTTGTTCGTAATATCTTTTTTTTTTTTAATCACTTAAATATATTTAATTCTCTTCTAACAATCTCTTTTACTTGGCCTTGGATTTTAATTGAAATGTTTGGTAAATGAGATATATGAACAAAAATATAATACTATCCTTATTACAATAGGGATCACTTTTAGTTTGGGATTTATATAGTCTTTTGAAGAAATTAAAATTGTTGCTAAGAATAACTAATTTTGAAAAAATCAAATGCTTCACTTGGTAGAACAAAAAAAAGCTTCAAACCTAGATTCACAAGTAAAATTTTGGAGTTATATCGAACAATAGATCACCTTTATCACACACCCTTCATTCCTATTCCGAAATGGTTAAGTGTTTCATTTCTTAGACATGTGTTGGGGGGAGAGTGAAGAAATATTATTTCTTGTGGGACTAGATTACTTAGGAAATACTAGGTATATTAATAATATACTCTCCAATTTTTCTAACTTTATTCTTAACACCTATTCTTTTTAGATCATTTTTCTCTTTCCTTATCTTTTAACAATACCTTTTAGTTGACATTTAATTTCAATTAAAATGTTTGGTGAATGAGATATATGAGAAAAAATATAATATCATCCTTGTTGCGGAAATCACTTTTAGTTTAGGATTTATATAGTCTTTTGAAGAAATACAAAATTGTTGCTATGAAGAACTAATTTTGAAAAAGGTCAAATGTTTCACCTAGTAGATGGAGAGATGGAGTTAGACATATTAAAAAATGTAAATTTATATATATTATATATATATTAATAATTTTATAGTTATTTATTTTACATTATTAAATGAATAAAGAAATTCCATTTTTTTATTCATATTATGTACATTTTCTTGAAATAATTTGATTAAATACAATAATTTTTATATAAAGAAGATTTAAAATTTATTAACTATTTGAATCATGATATTGGAAATTTCAAATTTAAATTTAAAATAAATTATTTAAAAAGTTTTAGTATTGTATTTTATTAACCTTTTATAGAAATATATAACCACACATTATAACTATATAATACATATTTCAAATGACAAATTTTAAACACTTAAATTATAATATATCATTAAAATTTGTATATATATATATATATATATATATATATATATATATATATATATAATATATATATATATATATATATATATATATATATATATATATATATATATTCCAACATAGTTATATTTATACATAAAGTAATTAATTTTTCATTGTTAACATAGGACCATATTTAAAACATAAAATATAAATTTAAGTGCAAATATTTTACAAATTGCATACCTTCAACTAATTTGCAAATTTTTTATCCTTTACATGGGGGTGGTGTTCTCAATTGTGGCATCCCTTAAAGTTAAAACATGATTTTTGCATAAGCAACAAATTTTAGCTATTTCAATGACTTGGTTTGATGAAATTTATTTGTTATATGCTTAATCTATAATGGTTTCATGTGACTCCAATTTGTTTTAGGCATCAAGAAAGAATATACAATGAGTAAATATTAAGAAAATGCATATTAATTTAGGTAAATATACATATATTTGAATGGTTATTTTGGAAGATATGATTAAATCAAGTTACATAATTCAATTTAGTTGGTAATGGAAATATAATGTTTCCAAAAGCACTAACTTTCTATCTCCCTATATGCTCACATAACATAATTTGGAAAAGTAAGTGGCCTCACATCTTTTCTTTTATAAGGAACTAACATCAAATAGTGTAATTAGGGTTGTATTAAGGGACCGTGAACTTCATATCTACATACTTGTAGTTCAAACACTTTGTATGTACACTATTAACCTTACACACACCATCACTACTAACCAATTTGTTTTATTAACCATTATAAGTAGATTAATTTCTTATCTTTTACTTTAAAATTTTTCACACAAATATAACTTAAAACTAGGAGGAAAGTAAGTGGTCCGAACACACATATTTTTACTTGTTTTTCTCATTCCAATTCACACCACACCTAGCTTAACTAGAAGTAAAGTAAGTGGCCCTAAATCCACACATTATTTTTACTTTTTTGCTAACCAAAGCTATTATTTCATTTTATTTTGGGAATAGGAGTTGGTGTTGGTAAAGAAAGAAAGTATACAATTATTCCCTTTCACCTTTGTGGCAAACCTGTGGGATTTGTTTCTAAAATCTTTCTCAAAGCACTAATTTTTCCAACTCCCTATATGCAGGCACATAAAATAATTAAGAAAAAGTATGTGGCCCACTATCCAAATATATTTTATTTTCTTGCAAGGAACAAAAATCAAATAGTGTAATTAGGGGAATTGTAAAGGATCATCACATATCCACATCATTTAAATTCACACTTTATATGTTCACATTTTCACTTGCACACACCTTCACTCCACACACTAAGCTCACTTAAACTTGGTATAATGGGTATCCTTTTTTGGAACCTTTGCAAAAGAAAAGACTCTCTAAAAACAACCTTAACTAAAAAAATTAAATTCCCCATAGGTGCCAAAAGATAATTTATAGTCCAGGTTAGGACCACAAGGGTAGGCAACACATAATCCATCATGGTTTTTTCATCTTGAAACATAGAAGTTGTCTTTTAGGGATCTTAAAGTCCTACATCGTCCATTGCCAAATCCAATAATGAGAAGAAACTTGTGAAGGGGGTAACGCTTAGGTGGTGAATTATCACGAACCTCCTTATTATCTCCCAACCCTTGGTAGGAGTTCTTGGTCCAAAATTGACAACTAGAAGTTGAGATTCACTCATTCCCACTAGACGTAGGTAATTTAATGAGAAAATATTAGGTCATATTTCCCTATAGTTAGTGGGTGCAGGAGCACAAGCCACCTGAGGCGATTTTGGTCAGGCTACTAGAAGCATCACCAACTCTCTAAGGACATAACCCTAATACCTCGGGCCAGTATAACTCTATCCACAACTTGGTTGGTTTCTTGGATACTAGAAGTGTCTCTAGTAACATTCATTATGTGGCCCTAGTACCATACTCTAAAATATCCACAAGGCCTAGTTACTACTTGAGCATAAGGACATTACGTATTTTTAAGAATTTTTCTCATACAAAAAACCCTAAAAAACCTTTTTTGTTGGTTGTTTCACATATTAGAATTAAAGGAAAAATTAACCATTTACTTTTTTCTTTGTCTTTTGTATGTTATTCATTTGGTTTTTCTAAAGAAAATGCCCCTCACCATATTTTCCCACAAACTTACTAGGAAACCATAAGGGACCCAAGGGTTACCTATCACTCTAGGTGCTTACAAGAACTCCCACCATTACTGGAAGGAGCGCCTGGTCTCTCACCATTCTGGCACATAATACAGGACCGTACCACCTTTTTTTTTGGCACATCCATTCTTAAATCCACATTATTTCAACCTAACTCCTCTTAACCCCCACCACCAGCCCTTAGGGAAATACAAACACTACTCTGCAAGGTACTCCAACCAACCCTACCCGGCAGGGTACCCCAACCAATACTACCCCATAGTGTTCACTAATACCAATACCAACACCAACGCACATGGTCATTACATCATGGTTGACACTAAAAAATATCATTTGTCACTTCTTTAAATCTCCTAGATTTGATTAATTTCACAAATTATCCTATTACCCATAATAAAAAATGACCCTCTATGCCATCCAAGTTACCATTAAAATCCCTAAATTAAAAGGAAAATTAGGGGAATATCATGCCAATCATATCATGACCTTCCACCTACGATGAGTTTTTAGATAAACATGTGTAGATTTACTATTCACTTGACTTATGATGGCGATTCACTTGAATTACATGTATATTTTGTATTGCATTATATAGGGATGGAAATTGATCAACCACATGAGGAAAAAGATGTTCCTATCAATATGATCAACCACACGATGAAAAAAATGTTCCCTACCAAGCTGATCAACCACTATAGGAACAAGGTGTGCCATATCAAGATGATCAACCACTAGAGGACCAAGATGTTCCCTATAAAGCTGATAAATGGTTACTAAGGGAATAAGATGTGCCCTATCAAGCTACTCAACCACTAAGGAGACAATATGTGCCCTATCAAGTTGATCAAATGCAAAAATTAATGGTTTTTCTCTCTCAAGTTGATAGGATAATAGGGAGATACAATGGTTTGGAAAGGGGTAGAAGGTTTGTAGAAAATTTGGATGCAAGCATAATAGAGGAACTTAAGGAGCCTATCCCTGCTTACAATATTAGAAAGCATGTTAATAACATCATTTGAAAATATTTTGAGAATATTTCGTTCTTGTACAATCTTAGATACTACAGGGGTTGATCAAACATAAGAAACTAAAACATGCCACAAAGATTTTAGATGTCCAATATGCTAAAAGTAGGAAGACGCATATGAATGTCACTGAAAATATATCAAAGGAATTCTCTATGTTTAGAAAATCAAGAAAACCCGATGTTCGAGTTGTTTGTAGGGAAATTACATTTGCAATTATTGCACCAAGTACATCAAGAAAGTAAAAGTTGGAAATAATGTCAAAATTGATCCATGTCTCAAGGAAAACATTTCACCAGAATACGAAATTGAGGGTTCGAGTAAATGAGAAAGATGAATCTACTTGTTGGGATCTTATCACTAGACAACACTAACAAGACACACTTTCAATAGAAATTATAGAACTTGTGGTAGAGTTTTGGTAGATCCATTGCCATGCTATTCTAGAAAGAAATCATGTCATACAACATCAAATAGCTAAAGGTGAGTATGTTTATCATGTTAAGAGAATTTTAGAAATGACAAAAGTTGCATTGTTTAAGGAATTTTAGGAAAGTAATCCCCATATGAATATATTTATAAGGATGTCTTAGAAATTTAAATCATATTTTATTAGGCCTAATACAATCCATGACATTTGTTGTTGATGATATCATGTTGAATTCCAACTTCATTATGATACTTTTCAGGATTTTTCAAGAAGAATTGTCACAGTGACTGTCCTCCTACAATGCATAATTTTGTTTCATCAATATTGTGCAGAAGGGAGCCAAAAGAGTTGTTTTACAAGAAATACGTGTAGGTGGGATGTTATATGTCACCGTTACATGGAAGCGATATGAGTATGCTGTGGGAAATAAACCTTATTCAACTATGGCACCTAAGAGGATCAACTATGTTGAGGATGAGATTCCTATTTCACAATTTATGGGGGAATTTCAGAAATGTATCTATAAATATGTCAAATACTCACATAAGACAAGGTGGAAAGCTTTCGAATTTAAGAATTCTTGTAAAGTTTTCCAGCGAGGCATAATCTTATCAGTGATAGAATCTACTAAGAATTACATATTTTCTCGTCAGAAAAATATCTAGAGTGAGTACTATCACTAGGACCAAGTGTCCATATTCATACATGTTCTATATGAACATGCACAATTGAATGTTGATGGTAGGGATAACACTAACGAGTCACATGATGTGATTAAGGAGTATAACTTCTACATCAGTGATGATCATGAGCATGACACATTGTTCGTGCAACATTGCTTTGACCTGATTTATATATAATTCAAAAAAATTGACATACAATTAAGAAAGAATTGGATATGGTCAGATGGTTGTGCAGGGAAGTTCAAGTCAGCACACATTTTTTAATGGTTGAGCTGGCTACACAACAAGAAGAAAAACTTAACATACTTGGAGCAATTTGGAAATAGGGCATGGAAAAGGTGACATGATGGTGTAGGTGCTTGTGGTAAAAAAGCACTTAGGAGGTACCAAATGGGTCATGATGCTGATCAAATAAAATAATCATTAGAGGTGGTCAACTAGTGTAGATACCATTTAAGACATGAAGGTCACAAATGTATTAGGTCTATGCATAGGCTCTTATGGAATGTTTAACTTAGTAATCTGAATAAATCATTCCTTGGTATTGTAATACTATTTAAGGAACAAGGGAATTACACTTAGTGTAGAGTAAAGACATGGGGGAAATATTTTCCATCGAGACAAGAAAAATTCCATGTTTCTGTGAGTTTTTAATTGATGTTGATGGATGTAGACTTGATCAATGTGAAAAAATTGGTACGTGAAATGATGAAAATATGTTCCTCTTAATCCAAAGGGACCTCATCAAATTCTGACATGACAAGGGATGCATGATGAAGAGGCCATCATTTTACTTGATCGTGATCGAGTCTCAGATGTTGTAAGGGAAGGTATGTGTCCCAAATATCATTAATGATTTCATTTATAAATTGAATTCCTAAATGAATTTAACTAATACATATTTTGTATTTTGGTTGTAGGTGATGTTTTTGCTATCACAACCCCCTTAGAAAATGAAGAGAACACGACCTACTATTTGATTTGATGCACACAGGTGAAAAGTAGGCTGGTGTGACTGTATGAAGATGGAAAATTCAGATACCAAATTGGTGACGTAGCTGTGATGGGCCATTTTTTTGAAATTAAAAAAAATAGGCTGATCATATGATTTATAAAGATTTTATGCCTGAATATATATCTTTCCAATACAACCATCTATTCATAGCAACCCAGATCAATCTCATAGAAATTAAAACAAAGAAAGGTGAACCAATGATATGGAAGTAGACATAATCATACCATGAACATATTATAGAGACTTGCATTCCCATGAGCCATTGACTAGATGAGTAGGTGATGCAAATGACAAGTCCTAAAGCTGAGTCTATAACAATTAAGTGTAATCTAATCTACTATAAGATATAAAAATATGAATATTGTAATTTAGAAATGTGACAATTGAATACTCTTGTAATTTTGTAATTTTAATAGAGAAACCTTTCCCTCTAGTCTAGAATGAATTCATAATGGTGTATATATGTTATATAAACTTTAGTTTCCTTGAGGTGCCTAAGTTTCTAAAGTTTTCCAAATTTCAAGGAGGTTTTATTTTTAGGGATAATATCGTTATGTGAACTCCATAGATCTAAAATTTAATTAAAATATATAATCAAGAGGGATTTAGATTTAGATTTAATTAAATTTTTTAATAAAATTTTTTAAAGGTCATGTATAGTATTCATGTTGAGAATGGAAGAAATCTTCTAGATATACATCATAATTGGTTCTAGAAAATTCATTTTAGCATCTAACAACTAAGTTGATGTAATATTATTTTACTTAAAATGAAAATTCAACTATTTAGGTTATAAACAATGTTGAAATATGTTTATGTTATTAATAAATGCCATGTGTTAGTTTGATATAATGCATGGAAAGAACTACACACATGCTTAATATTGGATTGTAAAAAGTGCAACAAATAGAACACACACACACACACACACACCCACACACACACATCATCTTATGACTATTAAGCTCTTGTAGATAACCTCAAAAGAAATAAAATCGAATAAAACTTATTTGTAGTTTACATTTTGAAATCTTTTAAAATCATTTTAATTTAACATACATTGATTGCACTAAAAGGAAATTTCTACAAGCCAATATGACAACGCATTTGTAATTATTTCTATGTTCAATATTAAATTGATACATGAAATATTTTAGTTCATTTTAAGAGTCAAAGTGACTTGCATCATAGTAAGATTGTACATATTTTGTTAGTCTATAAATCTAGAAAGATTCAAAATTATTAAATTTTGTAAAATTTTACTTGAATGTTCTTAATTGAAGGCCTTAAGATAAGGAATTGATTGAAATAATTGGATAGCCAAGTAGATTTAGGAAAATTCATAAAATTATATATTAAATTATAGGAACATATCATTAATTGTTTAAATTAACATACATTGATTGCACTAAAAGAAAATTTGTACAAGTTCAATATTAAATTGATTTGCATGATATATTTTAGTTCATTTTAAGCATCAAAGTGACTTGCATCATAGTAATATTGTACTTATTTTCTTAGTCTATGAAACTAGAAATCAAAATTATTATTTTGTAAAATTTTACTTCTTGAATGGTCTTAATTGAAGGCCTTAAGATATGGAATTGATTGAAATATTTGGATAACCAAGTAAATTTAGGAAAGTTCATAAAATTATATAAAATTATCTTGAAACATATTATTAATTATATTTTGGTATATTAAATTCCAATACATGTGACCTATATCATGTTATGACTAAGCTTCTATAGATGATATCAAAATAAACAAAATTGAATAAAACTTATTTGTTGTTTACTCATTGAAGGCGTATTTTAAAATTGAATTTAAAAACTTATGTCAATCCTATCTGTGTTTTCTAATTGAACCATGATATTTTTTAGTTCATTTTAAGTATCAAAGTGACTTGGATCATAGTCTAAGATTGTATTTATTTTCTTAGTCTATGAAACTAAAACTCAACATTATTATCTTTCTTAATAAAAGTTATACTATAGTTTTTTTTAACTAGTGAAATAATTGACAAATCCATAAAATAAAATTTAATGAACATCCATAAACAAGATTAATAAGAATCCATAAACTGAAATAATGAATGTATAAATAAAATATCCATATGAAAATATATATAAATTACATTACATGAACATCCATAAATTGAAGTAATGTTCATGTGTCCATAAACTATAAATGTATGAAAACATACAAAGTATGTATCACATGTGAATGTACCCTATGAAATGGGTCTGAAAATATACAAATTATTTTTGATCCACTCTAGAAAGTATCACTTCTAGAACCCTTATGTGAGTTTCGTTGCACAAAGTAAGCATCCATAATCTAGTACTACAATATAATACATTCAAATTCAAATTAATTAGAAAATTATTTGTTCAAAATAAATAATCTAGAAATAAATGATTTTGAACTGTGCATTTAATTAGTCCCCTACTTGTGGCTTAGTCAAGTGCAAATGGAAATCACGTGGGATGGGGGTGTGATCAATCTGGGTTTGGTTATCCCTTATCGATGGCTCAAATATTGGGGCATGCATTGATGGACACACATCATCAATTACTCCATACCCAACATCCCACTCATGCATCCACATAACTACCACATCGACACCACTCTGCATTTGAGCCTGCATACATAATGATAAAGACAAATTATAATTAGTCTATGAATTAACTAGCATGTATACATGTAACTTAAAAAAAGAAAACACTGAAATATTATGAATAAAAATGTTACCTCAATTATTGGTCCATGTGGCTATACATAGTGACTCTACTCCACATGAGTGTTATAAGGTGGAGGTGGAGGAGACCGTTCCATGTAACCATGCACTAGATGAGGCTTCTTTGGCTCATCAACTTCCCCCTCAAATGACCTCAAAATCTCATCTATGTAGTTGGACAATGTATGCACGTTATCATGGAATTATTAATATAAATACAATATGATAAAAACTTGTTAATATAAATAATGTATAATTTGATGATAGAAGTCAAAAGTTCCATATAAATGTACTTTCTTTGTGTCACATGGGTCATGCACCCTCTTAGTTTCACAAATGGTATCACAACATGTATGTGCATATGACAAAAGCTGGTCATACCCTATGTTAGTGTCAGTCTTTGCAGCCTTCCTCGAGTGATCAAACATGCTCTTACAAAGTGATTTTAAGGTGTCAAGGTCAAATTTTGTCATTTCAGTGAGTATTCAAGTAAAATTTGGTCACTAGGTATTAAGTCTAGGGTTTTCTTTTACTCCTTTCAAAGTTGTCCAAATGTCGGTCCATGTCACCATTCATCTGAGTGTACCATCATTTAGAGGGTTTTCATCATCATGTCAGGTTCCAATGGATCATTTTACACCTTTCTCATGCTTCAGTTGCACCTAGGTAAGGTTCATTTCCCTCTCTTAGGGTTTTGAGGGTAATTTCTCTTAGATGATCAAATCATCAACAAAAATTGTATCCTGATGTTCATACACCTACCCCTGTCCTTAATGTACCTTATTAAACACTTCCCATCACTGATATCCCTCAAATTCCTCATTTTCACACAAACCCTAGTTTCTTGCTACAACTTGACAATTTTCTAGGCTAGGTCTGTGTTTTTCCCTTTTGGACCTCTTCCCCTCACTCAATATTTGAAATTTCACTTTCCCCTACTTCCCAAAATTTTCTCAAGAATTTAGAAGCCCTTATACCCTTCATTTCACTTCATTTCGACAAATCCCCTGTTCCACACATCAGGATAGGTTTTACTCCAATGATGTTTCTGAGGAAGAAAAGATAAATTTGGGAAACCTGAGAGATGTTTTTGTCCATAATAGGCCAAGGAAGAAAAACTCCTTCACTTTTTACACAGGTGTCATGGTTTTAGAGAAATTTCAAAAATACAATTGCCTTAGGAGAATTGATGCACCTCTGAAGTGACCTTGGGAAAATCAAGATTTGTCCTAGCTTGGTTGGCCTAATGACTTGCTTGATGATTCAAATGATAACTAAACACAAATATATTTCCAATTAGTTATCATGAGCTCAATTTTGAGTTGAGGAAGACCTTCAAAAGTTGACTGCAACAGAACTCTGCCTTTAGGCAACCCCATTTTGCACATTTTGGCCAACCTTGGGAGATTTAACGTTTGATAGGACAAATGAACTCCAAATTGAAAAATTCTAGTTGTGTTGGAAATTAGACTCAATAAGCTTTCCAATGAGCTATCTAGCACCAAATTTGGACACTGGGAAGGCCTCCAAAAGTCTCCTGCAAAAAGCACAATGCACCTGGGTTAGAGCGCAGTGCATTGAGCCAGCGCGACGCAATGGGCAGTTATTTACAGTGTATTTTTATAATGGGTGCGACACATTGAGGCAGCGTAGTGCACAGGAATTCAAGGCTTGAAATAATTCAAATCTTCCTCCAAAGCTCCCAAAATTGTAAATTCCTCATTGCCCAAGTAAGTTCACACCCCAATATGCTCAATGCGTGAGTTTGTCTCAGTCTTCTTGGTGATTTAATAGGGAAATATTGAAACCCTAGTTCCCTGACAGTTTGATGAAAAAAATTGCATAGGGTTTATAAATTGCATTTTTTGCTGCTAAATCCCACTCCCATCATTCTCACTCACTCATTCCCTCACTCCCTCACTTCATTTTCTCCCTCCCTTTTCATTTATATTTAACCTTTCCATATTCCCCATATCCCTAAACTACCAACCCTAAATCCTTAATCCCACTATCCCAAACCCTAATCAAATATCCCTAATCCCTAAATGTTATTCCCTAAACCATTTCATTCCCCAAAACCCTATATCTAGAATCAAATCATCCCCTCATCAGTCCCACTCATCCATGGAGCTCAAAAACATAAAGAAAAACCCGCAAGCTGCCAAGAGGCGGAAAACCAAATTGACAACACTTGAAAGGGAAATTCCAGCTGATCGTGAATCTTGGCTTGAAGTGACAAATAGGCACTTGGAAAATATGCTTGAGAAAGCCAAAAAAGAGAAAAATATGTTGAGGCACATGGCCTACCACTACCTGGTGAGAAACAAGGTGTGCAAAGCAAGAATCAAGATTTTGAAGGCCAAGTTGAAGAAAGCATCGAGGAAGAGAAAAGAGCAAGATAGACTCGAGATCTTGGTTGAGGCTTCCTTAGCCCGACATAGCACTTGATGAAGGATACTCACCCAAAATTTCAAGAAATTTGGGAAACTTTTTGCAAATTTTGAAACTTTTGGCCTAAAAAACAGGTTTTTCTGCTTGATGTGCCGTGCCACTTGGCGCACGCTTTTGCTAGAGACCTCTCTTTGAGGAAAACTCAGCATTTTTGGATTTGTCATGGAAAAATATATGAATTCCCTCACATGGAATTTTTTTTTTGACAGGTTTTGAGCTTCCAAAAAGGTAAAAAAGACCTCAAAAATGACCTTTCTGCCCCTTTTTGGACACACGGGAAGCAGTGTTGGGAGAACTCAGTTTTGGAGGGGTAAATGAAGACCAAATTCAGAAATTCCAATTATTCAGGAAATTAGACAGGAAGACCTTTCCAACAAACCCATTTGGAGCACATTTTGTGCATGGAAAGGCCTCTAAAATCAGATGTAAAAAGGCGCTATGCATAGCGAAATCAACGCGGCGCATAGGATGAAATTTACTCATTTTGGCCAAAAAGCTCTGTTTTTTAACTAGTTTCCTCATAGTTTGACTTTTCTCTTTCTAATAGCCAAAATCATGATGTAATTAATGTGATTTTATGGATTTGGATGTAATTATGCTAAATTTTCACTCATAGAGGTAGATTCATCCATGAAAAGGTAGTTTACAACTAAATGAATAAGTTCCCTAGTTTTTAGAGGCAAGCTGTTCCACTGCCTACTTTTTAGTTCTCAGTTTAGACTTTGTTGGAACAACTCCTAAACTAATGGGCTCAACCCCTAAAGGCTAGGATGAGTTTCTTATTGCCTATATCTACTAGTTTTTCAGTCATTGGCAAAGGTTGGACTTTTTGGAAAGCTTGGAGATTTATTGTATACTCATTTCAACAGTTTGGCAAAGGAATCGACCAGGGTTTGCAGCACTTTATGAGATTCTTGTGGCAACTTGATTTGGTATTGTGTTTGCTTCTATAATTGCAAGTTTACATGTGTTTTATGTATGCCATTATCTCTCTCTATTTATCTTAACTAAATGAAACAAGGATAAAGGTATAATTCATTGATTTGCAGTGCTCTACCTAGGGTTTTGTTTAGTTATTTATGTTTTCAGCTGTTTCAAGAGGTTTCCTGAGACTTTCATGCCCTCTTTAACTCCTCATGAGTCTAAAAGCTCTCCATCTCACTCAATTTTAAGTACCAAACCATTTTCCTACTCACCCCATAGAGATCTCTGCAAAACTGAGCCTCATTCTTCGGACCCAAATCGGCCTTTCACATTTGAGCCAACAAAACATCATCAAATTCAATAAAACTTTTCTAAACACATTCCTAGCCTAAAATCAATCTTCACATCAGTCATCTCAAGCCTCATTAATAATATTTTGCTGATATTGATAAGGAGAGAGCCCTCTCCCGACTTGGTAGGGCTAGCTACCAGGTTAAGCTTGGTTTGATGTTAACTTAGATCCTACCTTTCTCAGCTTGAGGTAGATTTAGGCCCTAACATAGTGGTGACCATACTAGGGAAGAAAAGTTTATTTTTTTTTTAGTGTTCTTTACTTTATAAACTACAAACAGAGCCTAAAGTCAGCTAGGTAGCCTTCGAACTGCACTTTCTTTGTGAGTGCATAAGTAGATGAATGTTGCTTCAGTCAATCTCTAGTTTAGTTTATGAATTGAACATATGACATGCAAATTACCCTAGTAACATGTATCAAGTTCAGATTTGATTGTTGATTGTGGACAATAATCATACATAAAAAGGCTGAAATGATTTACCTGGTGATTCCAAATCATTTTCGAGATCAAATCCAAAGACTCCAATGGGGATGAATCTGACCAGTAGAAACATGAAAGGACAATATGGAAAGATCAGGTATTCAAGTTGGAATTTCATCCAAGACATTTTGTTCTTTGTTATAAATTATTTCTTCTCTTTTCCTGAGAATTTCAAGAAGGCTTTGCAAGCTATATTGTATTTGAGAAAAGATCCTCGACCTGCATTTGATTCCTTCCCTTTGAAGATTGTGAATACCAAGGATTTGCATGCCTTTGAGCTTGATCAAGACCCTTTTTCTGAATCTTGTGATGACTATCTTCAAACTTCTAAGCCTCAAGAGACCAAGACTGATTCTACAGCTTCTGTACATACCCCACTACCTTGTAAAATTCTAGATCGATACAAGCCTCTAATTTTACCTCCTATATCCCATGCTTTCCCTAAACACGATGACCTATATCTACCAAGATTTGATGGTGAACGCGACAACATCACTACTGAGAGACATGTATTGAATTTTGAGTCTTTTCTTGATCTTTTTAAAGTTGATGAAGAGGATGTCAGAATTAGGCTTTTTGTCCTTTCTTTCCAAGGCAAAGTCAAGAGTTGGTTTAAAACCCTACCTGATGCGAGCATCTCAGATTTCGAGCAGTTCATCAAAGTTTTCCTCGACAGGTGGGTGGTCAGACAGAACCCTTTCTTGATTATAGAAGAGTATAACTAGATGGAAAGATTGCCACGGGAGACAGTACAACAATTTTCTGCCAGATTTAGCCATGTTTACTATTCAATGCCTGTTAATATAATACCTCCTCTTGGATCCGCTCTCTTGCACTACCCAGGTGCCTTTGATCTAGAAATGGAGTTTCAGCTAAGGGAAAGGAACCTTGCAACACTTGAAGAGATGCAGAACAATGCATTAGATGTAGAGGCTCATTTGCTGATCCGAAGGGCAAAGTTGAAGGCAGAAGAGATGTAAAACATAGATTCAGAGGAATCGACATCTATAGAGGTAAAGATTGACATTTTGGCAAGTGCAGTGGAAGAGATGATGCAAAGGATCACCACAAGGAATGAGTATAGTGTTCAAGCCCATCGCTCGCTGATTGAAGAAGAACAAATGGCTACTCCAAAACATTTTCTTTCTTATCCCAGTTGTCATAGATCTGATAATGATTATTTTATAGATCATCTTGGAGAAGAGAGATCTGTTGATATGAAATGTATGATTGATGATGTCTTTTATACTGATGATTTGCCTCAGTTTTATTAGTATGATGATGATTATGTTCTCCAAATAGAAGATAATCTTGCAGACAAATCAACAGCTAGTTTGTGGGAGGAAGAAGTTGAATTTCAGCAGCTCGAATACAATGTTCAGCCATCACATATCAGCTATGGAAATGACAAGGAAAGTGCGGAAAATTTTGAAGTGAAGGATCTTTGCCTTTTTGTTTTGCTTTGTTTCAGTTCATCAGAGACAACATTCATGCAATCCGAAATCAACTGTCGACAAGTCTTGATTTGGACCATCTTGAGGGCAATGAAAACCTTGTTCAAGACTTCTCATATCCAGATTTTTAGCCCCTGAATGCCATTGATTGTCAAGTTGCAGATGCAGACTTGGAAGTTGGCACATACGATCAAATGATACAAGATGATTCCATACCATTTTTTTTGAATCATTTCAGTTTCTAAAGGAAAAAATGCATAGTATATCTTCAAATGAGCAGCCTATGGAAACTCATGCAATCTTATTGGAACCAATAGAAAATGGGTTGTAACAGTCTTTTCAAGTTTTTCACAATCCAATAGCTGATGTGTTGGATAATGTCTATAGTCAAAATCCTTCTCCTATCTGTGAGCTTGACAAAGATATTGACAAACTTGATCTAGCAGCCGGTTTCTTTGTCATTTTCAGCAGGAGTCTCGTCACAAAGCTCAGATCAAAGTTTTCATTCATGGTATGAAGAGAAGAGAAGTAATCCATTGGATGAGCTAAGTCCCAATGTGAATGAATTTTGAGATCCTTATGCAGTTTTTTTGGAGGTGGCTAGAGAATCCATAGTATTCAACAGATCTGTTCACAAGATTTCATGGGAGTTGCCTTTTAGTAGTTCTCTCTTGTTATTCATAAGCAAGCACTTGTGGAGAATTCAAAAAGCAACTTGAATACTCACTTGGTTGCATTGGTTGTTTCATTTCCCTTGATCAGGTGATGAATGAAACTTTTAGATTAGGTTTTAATGAATAAGCTATTCTTTGAGTATCATTTCCAGTTTGTCAGTTGTGTTTAAGTATCGAGTCAATTTTTAGTTGAGTGAGAGTCAATTTGTGTCGTCAAGTCGTCAGTTTTCAGTCATGCATTTCAGCTTGAGTTTTTGACGCCATTGCCCAATGGATAAGGCACTGGTCTACTCTCCTAAAGATTTGCCGTTATTGGCACCTCCAAGGAGCTACCATCCCCATTGGAGCCAATGTTAGTGTCAGTATTTGTAGCTTTCCTCCAGTGATCAAACATGCTCTTACAAAGTGATTTTAAGGTACCAAGGTCAAATTTTGTCATTTTAGTGAGTCTTCAAGTAAAATTTGGTCACTAGGTATTAGGTCTAGGGTTTGCTTTTACTCCTTTCAAAGTTGTCCAAATGTCAGTCCATGTCACCATTCAGCTGAGTGTACCATCATTCAGAGGGTTTTCATCATCATGTCAAGTTCCAATAGGTCATTTTACACCTTGTTCATGCTTCAGTTGTGCCTAGGTAAGGTTCATTTCCCTCTCCTAGGGTTTTGAGGGTAATTTCTCTTGGATGATCAATTCATCAACAAAAATTGTATCCTGATGTTCATACACCTTCCCCTATCCTTAATGTACCTTGTTAAACACTTCCCATCATTGATATCCCTAAAATTCCTCATTTTCGCACAAACCCTAGTTTCTTGCTACAACTTGACAATTTTCTAGGCTAGGCCTGTGTTTTTCCCTTTTGGACCTCTTCCCCTCAGTCAATATTTGAAATTCCACTTTCCCCTACTTCCTAACATCCCTCCCTACTTCCAAAAATTTTCTGAAGAATTTAGAAGCCCCTTATCCTATTCATTTCACTTCATTTCGACAAATCCCCTGTTCCACACATCGGGATAGGTTTTACTCCAATGATGTTTCTGAGCAAGAAAAGATGAATTTGGGAAAATTGAGAGAGGTGTTTGTCCATAATATGCCAAGGAAGAAAAAACTCCTTCACATTTTACACAGGTGTCATGGTATTAGAGAAATTTCAAAAATATAGTTGCTTTAGGAGAATTGATGCACCTCTGAAGTGACCTTGGGAAAATCACGATTTCTCCTAGCTTGGTTGGTCTAATGACTTGCATGATGATTCAAATGATAACTACACACAAATATATTTCCCATGAGTGATCATGAGCTCAATTGGGAGTTGAGGAAGACTTAAAAAGTTGATTGCAACAGCACTCTACCTTTAGGTAGCCTCATTTTGCACAGGGCAAATGAACTCCAAATTGAAAAATTCAAGTTGTGTTGGAAAGTAGACTAACTAAGATTTCAAAAAGCTATTCACACCCAATTTGGACACCAGGAAGGCCTCCAAAAGTCTCATGCAAAAAGCGTGACGCACCTGGGTTAGAGCGCGACGCATTGGGCAGTGATTTACAATGTACTTTTATAACGGGTGTGACGCATTGAGGCAGCACGAAGCACAGGACTTCAAGGCTTGAAATCATTCAAATCTTCCTCCAAAGCTCCCAAAATTGTAAATTCCTCATTGCCCAAGTAAGTTCACACTCCAGTATACTCAATGCATGAGTTTGTCTCAATCTTCTTGGTGATTTATAAATTGCATTTTTTGCTGCTAAATCCCACTCCCATCATTCTCACTCACTCATTCCCTCACTCCCTCACTTCATTTTCTCTCTCCCTTTTCATTAATATTTTACACTTTCCATATTCCCCATATCCCTAAACTACCAACCCTAAATCCTTAATCCCACTATCTCAAACCCTAATCAAATATCCCTAATCCCTAAATGTTATTCCCTAAAACATTTCATTCCTAAAAACCCTATAGCTAGCATCAAATCCTCCCCTCATCAGTCACCCTCATCCATGGAGTTCAAAAACATAAAGAAAAATCGACAAGCTGCCAAGAGGCGGAAAACCAAATTGACAACACTTGAAAGGGAAATTCAAGCTGATCATGAATCTTGGCTTGAGGTGACAAACATGCACTTGGAAAAGATGCTAGAGAAAGCCAACAAAGAGAAAAAGATGCTCATGCATAGGCCTACCACTACTTGGCGAGAAACAAGGGGTGCAAAGCAAGAATTAGGATTTTGAAGGCCAAGTTGAAGAAAGCATCGAGGAAGAGAAAATAGCAATATAGACTCTAGATCTTGGCTGAGGATTCCTTAGCACAAAATAGCACTTGATGATGGATACTCACCCCAATTTTCAAGAAATTTGGGAAACTTTTTGCAAATTTTGAAATTTTTGGCCTAAAAAACGGGTTTTTCTGCCTGATGCATCGCGCCACTTGGCGCGCACTTTTGCTAGAAACCTCCTTTTGAGGAAAACTCATCATTTTTGGACTTTTCATGGAAAAATATGAATGCCCTCACATGGCCAAGAAATTTTGACAGGTTTTGAGCTTCCAATAAGGTCAAAAACACCTCAAAAATGATCTTTCTGCCCTTTTTTGGACACACAGGAAGTAGTGTTGGGAGAACTCAGTTTTGGAGAGGCAAATGAAGACCAAATTTAGAAATTCCACTCGTTCTGGAAAGTAGATAGGTATACCGTTCCAACACGTCCACTGGGAGAAAATTTGGTGCATGGGAAGGCCTCTAAAATCAGCTGCAAAAAGGTGCTATGCATAGGGAAATCAACGCGGCGCATAGGATGAAATTTGCTCATTTTGGCCAAAAAAATCTGTTTTTTGCCTAGTTTCCTCACAGTTTGACTTTTCTTTTTCTAATAATCAAACTCATGATGTAATTTAATGTGTTTTTATGGATTTGGATGTAATTATGCTAAATTTTCACTCATAGAGGTAGATTCATCCATGAAAAGGTAGTTTGTAACTGAATGAATCAGTTCCCTAGTTTTTAGAGGCAAGCTATTCCACTGCCTACTTTTTAGATTTAGTTTAGACTTTGTTGGAACAGCTTCTAAACTTATGATCTCAACCCCTAAAGGCTAGGATGAGTTGTATATTGCCTATATCTACTAGTTTTTCAGTCATTGGAAAAGGTTGGACTTTTGGGAAAGCTTGGAGCTTTATTGCATACTCATTTCAGGAGTTTGTCAAAGGAATACACCACAGTTTGCAGAAATTTATGGGATTATTTTGGCAACTTGATTTGGTATTGTGCTTCCTTCTATAATTTCAAGTTTACATGCGTTTTATGTATGCCATTATCTCTCTTTGTTCATCTTAACTAAATGAAACAAGGATAAAGGTAGAATTCATTGATTTGCAGTGCTCTACCTAGGGCTTTGTTTAGTTATTTATCTTTTCAGCTGTTTGAAGAGGATTCCTGAGACTTTCATGCCCTCTTCAACTCCTCACCAGTCTAAAATCTCTCCATCTCACTCAATTTGAAGTACCAAACCATTTTCCTACCTCACCCCATAGAGATCTCTGTAAAACTGAGCCTCATTCCCTGGACCCAAATTTGCCTTTCACATTTGAGCCAACAAAACATCATCAAATTCAATCAAACTTTTTTGAAAACATACCTAGCCTAAAATCAGTCTTCACATCAGTCATCTCAAGCCTCATTGATCATATTTTGCTGAGATTGACAAGGAGAGAGCCCTCTCCCGACCTGGTAGGGCTAGCTACCAGGTTAAGCATGGTTTGATGTTAACCTAGATCCTACCTTTCTCAGCATGAGGTAGATTTAGGCCCTAACACCCTAGACTCTTGAGATATGAATCATCATATAATGGAACTAGTGGGTCACAAGGCAACAAATGTGGTCTTCTCATGTTTCTATGAAACGCAACATGCACACTAGCCAATGTCCTCTACATGCTATCTACAATGGTATGCTTGGTCTCAACGTTGAGCTGTGATGACCACTTTAGCTTTGTCAAAATTACCACTTTCAAAGACGGTTGTGGAAACAATATCGAAGGTGGTGCTACATGCACAGGGTCTCTACAAGCCCAAAAACGATCATAGTTATGTTCAAATTTGAGTCCATAAAAATCAGATCCAATGTTGGTGTAATAAAACCTCATATGTAGCACGAACTCTGCGTATATATGCTTTGAAAAGTAAATGGGGAATTGATCATATTGGGGGAACTAGCACCAATATCCAATGAATTGATCATAAACAAAATGGGTTGCATCAATATTCTTGATATATTTGAGCAAAATCAAACCAACATGTCTAGCATAATGATCCAAAGGGATGTCAAACAACTCCCCACGAACATCAATGTCCTTTGTGGCATCTTTCACCACCTCCCAAGTATGTGGGCCTATAACCTCCAATCTCCTAATCCTATGTATGGAATGTAGGAGGTGGCTTTGTGGGCCAACCCTATGGTATGTCTCGACAAACCTATTGATGTTTTCTAGTATCAAAGACAAACTATGCCTAGTAGGTGAACTAGCAGCTATTTTACCCAGATCTTATATGATGCATCTTTGCTCAGCCCTAAAATCCTCAACTGTGATATTAGCTATAACACCATTCCAAAGAGGGATTTACGGTGCACTTTGATCCTCAGCTTCACCCTATTGAGGGTCTACAAATCATAAACATAATTTAACATATATAACAAACTAGAAGCATAATAATATATACATTAAATTCAAACACATCAATTGAAGATGATATAAAAATTAGAGACAATTTCAAGACATAAACACATAAAGTTTAAAGAGGATTTAAAAATGTAGGAGGTGTACCTGTAACTGGTGAAGAAGGTCCACTGTCTGTAATAGGATCATCCACAAAGACAAAAACACTACATTTAACACTTTGACTGGTGTCAGAGCTAAGATTTGTGAGTGGAACATGCACTCTTAGGCTACGTGATCTATCATAAGCCTGACCATGTATAACAGATCCTCCCCACACTCTGATGGCCTACGGTTGGGGGGTTTATAGTAGATGCCTTTGCATTTTACATATAATACATATTTACATATATAAACTAATCCAAGAAAAAATGTTGAATAAACTATTACATAAAATACATATAAACTAACCCAAGAAAAAATTGTTGACTTAGAAAAAATCTTGACAAGAAAACTATTTCAAAACTTAAGTAGAATAATCTAGCTTGAAGTCTTGAACTTTAGAGTCCCTTTTTGATAATTTATCAACCAAAGTATTGAGTTCCATGTAAACACAATTGAAAGAGGTGATAAGTGTAACTTCACACTTTTTCCCATTCCTAAATAATTATTTTTATTCATAGAGCATAAATATGTAAATATATGTAAAAAATTAAAATAAACCTATTTTCAAAACTAATAAAATTCCATGCCAACCAAAAACTCCATAAGACAAGTTCTTATAATGTTTTACCTTTACATATGGCATGTATTAAGTGCAAACACATGAAGATGATGTTTCTGGTACAATACACTACATAATGAAACATTATAGTACAATTTAGAAACGAGTCAAAATGCTTTTATTCACTTTAAATGCAATTTTCATCATGGATTTAATTTATGTATCAATGATGCATTGTTGAAACTTATATATATGCTATGTTATATTATATAGTTAAATAAAAATATAGGAAGTTTAAGTTAAATACAATTAAATAAATAATTAAATAAAATATATTGTTAGTGTAGGAAATGCA